>NNCB01000708.1:0-14854 GCA_002317545.1 Scenedesmus quadricauda | reverse complement strand
ACAGTAGGTGCGCGGCCGTCCGGACCACGTTCCCCTTGCCTTCGTAGAGGCTGCATGGCTTCGCGGTAATCCGAACTGGCGGCGTCGAGCTGGCGACCGGTCCGCGTGAGGTCATCAAGCACAGTGGCGAGTTTGTCGTACACTCCCCGCTCAGCGGGCGATTTCGATGGCGTGTTTGCTATTGTGTGTCTCAAACTGTCTTCAGATGCTTGCCACCGAATGCAATGGGGGGGGGGGGCGGTGTGCTCGATTTCGATGTCCAATGCGCCAAGGACATCGTCAACGTCCGTATCGACCGCAAGCGCAAGCTGCCGGTGACGACGCTGCTCTATGCGCTGGGCCTGAACAGCGAGGACATCCTCAACCATTTCTACAACCGCGTCACCTATGTGCGCGGCACGAACGGCTGGGAAATTCCCTTCGCCGCCGAAAACTGGCGCGGCCGGTGACTGTCACAACAAAGTTGGAATTGTGCACGCGAATGGTGCTGCACGGCATGTGGCATCTCCAACCAATTGTGGTTCATCGACACAACCGAATGCCGCACGCTTTGAAACGCAGGCCAAGACTGGCGGTTGCTGAGCTGAGGGCAGCCTGCATGCCGCTGATGTTGCTGTACGGATTCAGCTTTGGTGTGTACTATTATCGCCCTGGCCGAGAGTACATCAAAGGGATTTAAAAGATCTTTTTTGATAGAGGTACGAGCTGCTCTCAGTGCTGCTGCAGCTGGGCACAAAACGCCGGCCCTGCACAGCGTTTTTGTGATGGGAGGGGGGCAGCCGCGCGCTGTCGCATGACCTCGTGGATGTGCCCTGATCATCTCATATAAGAAGCATTTTGGCATCGGCCAGCCAGCGCGCGCCGTTATGCACCGGCATGACCATCGACACCCGCGGTGGCGTGGCCGAATCAAGCGGTTCGGTCCCCATTGGATACCCGTCCTAACCGCCGCGACCAAAGCTTCCAATCGCCTTTACCAATGTTGCTAACGTCCTGGCGAAGCGCGCAATCAAATTTCGCATTGCAATTGGCCGGACATGAACGACATTGGATGTGATGCTGCGCCAATATGAACTTGCGGCACTGCATCCCGCGTGACGCAGGCGCTGCAGGTCCACCTTGCGAGGCGGGCGCGTGCGGAGTGCACAACAAGCGAGAGATGCTGCAATGCAATCAATCATCCAAACACTTTCAACTCAAACCCCATCTCAAATCACGAAGTGCTGGCAAGATGCGGTCCACGCTGATCATCGTGATCGGCCGTCGCGAGTAGCTACGGAGGCCCGTCGCAGACGGTGCGACAGTTGGCCGTACATGGCGATGCGTACCCGTCAATAGTCACCCGATGCGAGTTTCGGCCCCGCTGAGCGGTGCTCGCGCGCCGTGCAGTGGTTGATCTCGGCAGCAGCTGAGTCACATGGCTACGACGCCGAGGAGTCTGCTTAGAGGTGTGTGCGAGCTGGCTGGAGGCAGGCTGCAAGCGGCAGTCTGAGGTGCGTAATCTTGTGCCAGCAACAGCCGTCTTCCAGCGCGCAGTCCCACCTGTCACTACCTGCCATCTCCCGACTCACGCTCACTTTGGCGCCGGTTCCCGGCTGAACCACCTGTGCCGCGCACACGGTTGTGACCGCCACCTTTTCCAGGTCGCGAGCTGCGTCGGATCCCCGACTCAAGCGGTGCGATGGGCCTTCAACCAGGCCGGCGCGGAGGCCGGTCAGGAAGCGCGTGCCCTCGTGCGTCAACTTCAACCTGCAAAGCGCTACGCGCGAGGTCGGCAGTTGATGATGGCGGTGCTCAGTCCCGTTGGGAGGCCTGCCCCGACGTGCTGGCCCGACGGCACCTGTCAAGGTCATAATGATCACCTGGCGCCGCGATACACGCCGGCTTTGACTTATCAAAGATTGCCGGGGTCCTGGGCCTGGGCAGCTTGTTCGCCACCAACCCCCTAGGTGAAGGGAACAATAGCAGCAACACACCACCACCTATGTATTCCAGTGTTCCGAGCCCGATCAAACCGCAGACTAAGGCCACCCTGATCATCTTAGCAGCTTTGGGCGGCCTGATCTGGTACAAGGAGCTGCAATGCGGTCCCTGACTGGTAAATCCGTTTTGATCATAAAGAACTATATTGTCAATGGTAAATGTGCTTAAGAAGCGCAGCCTGGAGCTGCACACTGCCGTGATGAGTTAGCAGCCATAGTGCCCGCTTGGCTCTACCTTGCAGCCGGCTAATTCCTATCCGACACCACAGCGCTGAGTCGCACTCCTGACCTGCCCAAACTCCAACCTGGCGGTGTACTACTTCGCCGACAAGACCGATTACTGCAATTCCGGCATCGCTGCGGCCGATCCACTATCCGCCGATCACCGCCGACGACATCCCCAACGTGCGCGCCGGCGCCCATGAGGACATCAACCTGATCACCTTGCTGGTGGGCGCCAGCGCGGCCGGGCTGGAGGTGCTGTCGAAGAAGGGCGAATGGGTGCCTTTCACGTCAGATGCCGACACGATCGTGGTCAACATCGGTGACTGTCACCACAACCCGGTGTCCATGCGCACCCCTGCCATACCAGGCCAGCCGGGCGGCTGCTGAATCTGAGCCACGCGCTGGTCATTGCTGTGTGATCAACTATGAGATAAACTTGCTGATGTGAATATTCATTTGCCATAGAAACTCAGTTAAGCAGAAATTGAATGGACGTGTTGCCATTTATCACGTGTTACAGTTGCGCGAGAGAGTAACCCCGCATTTCTCATCGGGGTCGTGCCGCTTCGCTATATCTTTGCGCTGTCAACAGCTTGTGTAGTCGGATGCACTTGCCAGGTTTTGGGTCAGATGCAAGCCGGCGAGCGCACTGCCTTCCGGCGACTCGCACGACGCGCGCGCGTGCAGGCAGTCAGTCATGAAGTGAGTCCCTTGTGGTGAGAAAATCGGGAAAGAAGCCCCCCGACCGCGGTCCCGAATGAGGTACTCGCTCGGCGTGATCACCTGGTGCATCGCCACCCCGACAGCACGAGCTGCCAAGCCACGCCGCGTGCGGCGAGGATCTGGCGGCCGGTAGAGGGCGAACGGCATCAGCGCAAAGCCCGCGCTGGGCTGCCCCACAGCTGAACTCAGCCATCAGCCGCTCATGCAGAGCTGGATCGGCGAGATCAAGAAGCGCGCATCGCTGAGGACACCAGGCGGCCGTGGAGTACGTACCATCTAGGATTTTCGCGTCATCGCCCATGATGTGATCTTGGTTCACTAGCCACGGTCTCACCAAATTCATCTACTACCAGCAATACTCTTACGTTCCTTAGTAAACAGGTGAAATGACATCAATGGCGCCAAATTCGTTTTGATTTCAGCGTTTTGCGGTGAGCGGTTCTTCACGGATCGTTTTATATGCACTACTCGTCAATGTGCTCGCTGCCTGGCTTCCCCACTCATAGAAATACTTTTGAGTGTTCTGGCGGGAATTTGCAAGTTAGAGCACATGAATGCCGATGCTGATTCGGCCGCTGATCAACGCGGAAGCGTGGCGAATGCTGGGAAGCTAGGAATGATCATTCTCGCCAATCGAGGACGCGGGCTGCTGGGAGGCTGGTTGGCGTTCATGTCGAGGATAGGAGCTGTGATTTAGCGTAGAAGGCGGCTTTGGGGTGCGAAGCGGACGTTTCAACGTTCTTGATTGTGCGTTGTTTGTCGCGGCTGCTTGAGGCCTGAAGGGCCCGACATTTGAGGGGCTGGAATTCATTTCTTTTTGGAATCCTTTTTATAGTATAGCGGTAAACGACTACAGAGCCGTCTTAATCCGGGATGCTGAATTTAACAAGATCCATGTTTTTGGAATTGCTAGTAAAACGTCCTTTTTCTCCAGTTGTTGTTCCGCGATTTGCCCGTTTGGGTCAAGGTTGTAAGTGATCGCTTTCAGATTACAGGCCCAGAGTATCAAAAACAGATATGAAACAAGAATTTGTGCAGGCCCTTTTCTCAGTCGTAATTCGGACAGCAAAGAAATAGTTTTGCCCAGTGAGCGAAAGCACGTTGTGGCATCTACTTGTGCAATCAAAAGAAATGCTGAAGTGTTTCGCGTGGATGAGCTGACTGGGTTCTAGGCCGCGACAGCGGCTGGTGGGTGGTGCATACATCTCACTTCGCACAAATCCTGGCTGCACTCCAATCCGTCTAGGAGTGCCCGCCGTCGGTACACATAGTAAAGTAGCTCTATGCTTACCATAACACACCTCCTCTGATGCCATATTCCGACCTTGCCGCACTCCAGCCGACTGCCCTGTACTCGCCCATCTTTGCCACGAAGGTGCGTCGCCGGCTAGATCAGATATACGCAGAGTCCTGGAAGTGTCAATATTGGCACGCCGCGGCCCAACGAGGAGCGGAGCTCGGTTTCAGTGGCTTGCACGTCCAGGCTTCGCCACGCTGTGCACAGCTTTGGCCGTTCCGGCGAGTGGTAACACGGCATACGACTGAACGACGGCCAGTCTCAGCGCTGAGCGCCCTGGATCAGCTTTGAGCTATCTCGTCTGGGGCTTCTGGGCCACGCTGTCCATGTTTCACGGTGCAGCCTGTCATCGAATGACGGCGTGCAGCGTCAGGGTGCTTCCTCGCTCCCGGTTTGGCCATAGACTGCGTCCTGGATATCGGCGCGGTGCTGGCGCGAAGCACTGGGCTTGGTTGGCATGCGTCTCCCATTGCGATCGCTGCACCCTGCTGCAGCGGGGCCACATGCGACCAACATTCATGAAGCCGATCAGCAAGGGGTTGTTCGAGTTCACCGGCTTGACGAGACCGTAGGTGAGCCCTCCGCCGACGGGTTCCGCGCGAAACGTGCCGAACAGGCGATCGAAGATGATCGTAACGCCGCCGAAATTGCAGTCGAGATAGGTGGCTGCTGCTGTGATGGGCTCGATGTGCGAGGAACACCCATTCGAGCGTAAGCCTGCATCAGCCTGGTACGCACTCGGTAGGAGCTGGTAGCACTGCGGCAGGAGCTGGCAGCACTGCGGCAGAAAGAGTTGCTGGCCATGGAACAGCAGCCAGGTGTGTCTTGGATGTGCACATGGCACATGCAGGTCGCATGACACGCTGAGCCTTCAACTTGTTACGATGACCCATCTGCATCACATGTTTTTTCAACGCCGATTGAGCATCTCGGAGTTCGCAATGTCGGCTGCTAAGGCCACGGCCTGCATTTCTTCTCGCTGTTGCCCACACGCACTGCATGGTGCTGCGCCGACCATGTGGCCGCCGGCTTTCGGGAGGGTGGGGTTCTGCCTGTCTCGGCATTTGCGACCAGGCGCCACGGAGCTGGAGCTCTGCTACATTTGGCATGTGCAGCAGCTGGTAGAACCTGTTGCATACTTTCATCTGAGTCAACCTTGCCTCGTCCTCTGCAAAGGAAAGCCCATGACAGCACTATTCACGTGGTTCTCTCCCACCCCCTGCTCGCACCTCCCGTGCCGAGGGCATGGAGTGGTGCGTACGACTACCTGTTGTTCCTCCAGGCCCAGGAAGCCCTCCGCTAAAAATTTGTTCTTTGCTGTTGTTGACCCACCAGGTAAAATTCAGGAGCAGCTTGTGAAATATCTTTTCCAGAAATTCCACATCACCTACCCCCTCGTTCTCTTCGGCTTCATGGGGTTGGCCAGGAAAGCCGCTGGCCTGGTGTAGGGAGACTATGTTCAGTGATTAGCCAGTACTCTGGCAGATTTTGGGGTGCAATTACTCATGTATGCTACGCCGGTCATTTTACCCTTGTCGGTCGTACCAGCCAAATTTCTACCCATTATGCTCCTGACTGTGACGCGGAGCAGCAGCAGCATCAGGTGAGGCATGCAGCCTGCGATCCACGCCAGTGGATGGGGTTTGCGCCTTGTGGAACAGCACTGTTGCTGGCTGCGTGCTAGCGGTCGCTTGTTCCAGCGAGTTCACAGCACGCTCCTATCGCATCGCTGTGCTCTGCCCTTTGCTGTCGCCGCAGCCTGCCTGTCCAGTGAGTTTCTCACGGATGGGCCGAGCAGCTGATCTGCCTGGAGGAGAAGGACATGTGCTTGCGCCTGCCAATGGGTCTGGAGCGGGCTCTGCCAGCACCGCTCCGCAAGAGCCTGTATGTGAGGACCTGCTACAGGCAGCTGTTCGACCTGATGCAGCAGCGTTGCAGCCAGGCTGCAGAGCCGCTGGCTTTCATCATCACAGGCACGCCATGCTTGGCAAGAGCGCAGGTGCACAGTATCTTAGACAGCAGTTCAGTAAAAGCAGAAGCTCTGTGAGACGAGCGTCACGGCAACGAGGAGAGAGTGCTTCTCCAATTTGACTTACGGTGCGGCGCAGCAAGGCTGAACAAACCGTTTCTTTAACTACCTTCTGGAAGCGAGTGAGAAATGAAATGGATGCGGCAATTACACAAGTGCCATTATTCTGGACCTGACGTTCTGCATGAACACCAGACACCCACAGCAACCATTTGCATTGGTGACAGGCCATCATCTGCCTTGCAGAGCGTGCGGCAGGGTGAGTCATGCGCCTAAAATCCCGTCCCTCATTTCTACCCCTAGCTGATGGTCGCAACTCGGCGCATCATCGCCGCGGCCCCCCACGGCATCGAGCCCCCTGGCAGTACCCGGTCTTTCTCCAAGCCGATTTACAATCTCAAGGGCAGGTGGAGTCCGTCAGTTGCTATATCACCTGGGAGCCTGGTAGTGGGTGCCAGCCACGCGGCAACTGCGCGAAGTTGTGGGTACCTGCTCGGCAATTAGAACATGCGTCTGCAGCTTCTCTCTGCCCATGTAGAAGGCCGGGCCTTAGTCATGCAAGAAGCCATGAGCCAAGGACTCCCCAATTATCCACCTACATCCCGTGGCGAGCTTGGCGGAGTTGAGGCCTGCAGGGCGCGCCTGTACCCACGAATTTCCCCGGAAGCCATGCTCAGTTCTTCATACCGGTTGGCTTCGGTCACGGCTTTGTAACGCTGACAGAGAACACCGAAGTCGCCTACAAGGCTTCGAATTATTACGCGCCCGACAGTGAGTCTGGCATTGCTTGGGACGACCTCGACCTTGCTATCCCATGGCCACTTCAAGGTGTCGAACCATTGCTGTCGGTAAAAGACAGCATATTGCCTAGGCTTGCTGAATGGGAGAGTCCGTTCACCTATGATCCTTGCTTTTGAAATAAGCGATAAATCCAATAATTTTCTCAATGATTTCCCGAAGTGTCAGCCTGCGGTCAACCTTCATGGCGTTGCGCAATTAGTGGTTGCATCGCCACACGCTGCACGGCTGGTGCTGGAGGCTCTGGAGGCCGATAAGACAGCGACCTGCGGGACTTCCTGGTGGCTTCTGGCAGCCACCCTCCCATGGCAAGCCTGAGGGGCGTGCTGTTTGAGCAGTACAGCCACAACGTCGTATTGCAGGGCGGCATCTCCTGCGCCATGCGCCAGCTGCGCCCGTCTCGCAGGCGCCCTAACCGCAGAGATACAACAGCGTGCGATGAGGCCAAGCTTCTGCTTGAAGGACACGAGCCAGAATCCCACCAAGACGTCGTGAATGGCGGTCAGCAGCAGCAGGAGCAGGCGCAGCTTATCAGCTAGAGCGTCCCGGCCGGATGCCGGATTGCTCCTGGAATTGGAAAAGTGGGGGCGCAAATCATCCGCCCTCCCCTTGCGGCACCTACGGGTTGTGCTGCACCTGCCACTACTGGTCAGCTCCTGGCAACCGAACTGCATGAAATGCGCTAGTGCCAGGCACACTCTTGTACCCGCCTGTTCCGCGCGTCGACGGTGCCTACTTGTTGCGTTAGGCCTAGTTGTCGGAGTTCTTCGTTCATGGTATCGGTTGGTTTTTGGGGTACTTTATTTCCTGGTCATGTACTCGTCGGTATTCATTACGGCGGCGGCTACGCGGGCCAGCGCGGCGGTTTCGGGCGTGTGCGTAGTGGTGGGTAGGGGGCTGTGGCTGATCTGTCGGCGCCCACTGACTTTTAGGCCAGGGCCCATGCGTGGGCATGGTGTGTGTTACTCGGTTGTGGGTGTCTACTGTGGCCACCTGGCACCGCCAGCAGACCGATGGCCTGTATCCAAGGGAGATCACCCGACCTCCATCCACCCAAGTGGCGATGCGCGATCTGGGCATCAACTGGACGCTGTTTTCCAGCGCCAAGCCGCCGGTCGATCCGATGGTGGCGGTGCAGACCGCCTATATCGCCAACAGTGACACCACCTTCATAATACAATCCTGTGCTGACATACATCTCCAAGCTGCTCGTCAATTGCGGGTTCTGCACACCTGTCCCCATCATTTGCAGACGCATGAGCAGCAGCAGTGGCAGCAGCAGCAGCAGCAGCAGCAGCAGCAGCAGCAGCAGCAGCAGCAGGAGCAACTGCAGGACAGGCAGCGACAGCTACACGGGGTGCAGGAGCAGCAGGAGGAGCAGCTGCTGGAGCCACCGCAGAAGCAGCAGCGGCAGCACGAGCAGCAGGAACAGGAGCAGCAACAGACGCAGCAGCAGGAGCAGGAGCAGCAGCAGCAGCAGCAGCAGCAGGCACTGGTTGAGCAGCAGGTGCTGCGATCGAGCGCCGCGAGCAGCAAATCACTCTTCCGCGCGGCGTGACGTTGCAGTGGGATGGCCCCTGTTGCAGAGTACTGGGGCGTGCTCCACACCGGCGCGATCCGCGAGGCGCACGACCAGATGAACCGCGGCTGGGACGCGGTGCTGTCGATCCCCGACCTCGGTTATTTCGACATGTCAGCCTGCAGCACGGTATCCGAGCTCAGCTAGTGCTGGACTTGCTCGCACGGCTGGGCCCGGATCGCAGCAAGGCGGCGCGGCTGGTGTTCGTGGTGCCGCCAGACAATTTGACAGCTTTGCTGGACCTTGCTGACCGAGCGGGCTGGTGGTGAGCAGAAGCTCCTGCAAATGCAGTCACTAGGGCATGGAGTTAATGGCGCGGACGTCGGCCCAGCTGCAACCGCAGCAGCAACGAGGCGTCCCAGCATCCGCGACTGCACCTGAGCGGGCTGCGGTGGGGACATCCGTGGCAGCTGGTGCTCACTCACTGACTCACATTTTGATGGCACGGCGGGTTGCTTTAATGCCAAGCTCCCACATTCCAGGTTTAAGCTGTAGGGCTGCAGTATTGCCGGACATAAATGTAAGAGACCGCCTTGTGCTATCCGAGGCATTACTCGGGATTAAGCCAGCTTTGTTGGTCCAGTTTTGCATAATGTGCGCATTATGGCGGCTTTGGCCTTCCTCACGTTGTCGTGCATGCCGGCCAAGCCTCCTGCTGAAGCCGTGCCGCCATTTTCGTCCGATTGGTTGGCAGGGTGCTTACAGCGGCACCCTACCTTGCGCTACCCGTTGCGACCTTACGCCCAGGTGCTTGCCGTGGCCTGCGCGCGCTGCACCTGCCCGCATTCTATGCCTGGGTGTGGTCATGGGCCGGCAACAGCCGTCTTTCGCGCGCAGTCCCTACTGTCACTACCTACCCACCTCCCACAGCTCACAGTACTTCTTTGCTCGCGGTTCTTGCGCTGAAACGCCAGTGCTCGCGTCACACCCTGGAACCACAGCTCTCCAGGTCGGAGCTGCTCCAGAGCCCATGCCTACAACCGGTGCGTTGGTCCTTCAACCAGGCCGGCTCGGAGGCCGGCCTCAGGAAGCGCGTGCCCTCCTGCGTCAACTTCAACCTGCAGAAGTGGTGCACGGCGGTGGGTAGTTTGTTGATGGGGGGTTAGCGTCTGTCCCGCTGGGACACCTGCCAAGCTCACGTGCTGCACCTTCGCATTCGCTGTTCATGGCCACCATGCCTACCTGGGCCATGCAGCAAGCGGCTTCTGAGCATTGAACCTTGCCCGGAAGCGTCAAGGAGCCTCGCGCCCGGCACACCCCCGAGGGGCCGACCGCACTGGCCCCACACCATCACGGGCCGTATCGCGACCCTCGCACGGAGCGCGAGAAACCAACCCTGGGATCGGTGGCTTCTTCAGGGCTGCCTTTCGATAAGGAGGTGTGTTCCGGTCTGCGCAGGATCAATCCTGAGTTTACAATACTGAATGAGCATATTAATTCTGCTTGGAGCTGCTACATTGAAGCAAATGCTAGCCAGTTACAGCCCGCTTGCGCAGAGCCTGCAGCCAAAACTTTGTGCTTTGCCAAGACAATCGGTACTGAGCGTAGCCGTCGCCCGCCCAATCCCCAACCTGCAGGCGTCCACCATGCTCGAGGGCCGACCTCTCAAGGTCCGAGATGAAACGGCTGCCGCCCTCTACCTTCAGCGTGTTCCTCACAGGATCGACGACATGTGCAACGTGGGCCACGCAGCGCCAAGCCGGTCACTGGCCATGAAAACGCAGGTCGGTGATCAACCAGGAATATACCGGCGACATCAACATCATCCGCCCGCCCAAATTCTGGTCGCCGACCAAGATATTGAGTGATCTGAGCGCACGAGCGGCCATTTTTGCGTATCTGGCATGGTTTCGCCCGGTTGTCGAAACCATACCAGGCTTACCCAGGCCATCGTGGTGAAGTTCAGGTTGCCGTTTATGCACCTGTTACTGTTGTGTGCGCGGGTAACGGACGATGTCACGGGTTTGTGCAGCGGCGCTGTTCTGTGCGCTGCAATACGCTTAATGCCCTGCTCGGCCATGGTCCGATCGATCAATGAACGGTCGGCGACGGTGCCGATTACTTGTGTGTAGGCGCCGGGTGCTGACTGCGAGTGCCGGCAGTCATTCTGCAGTGTCCATTCTGGGCGGTCTGGAGCTTGAGGTCATATTGGTTCGACCAGAACCGGGCACGAATATCAGGGCGCTCGTCGCCGAGATCATCTTGCATCGCCACCCGCGACAGCACCGCGCCCCCCATCCACGCCGCGTGCTTGCGAGCATCTGGCGGCATGTAGTTGGGCATGCGGCATCAGCGCGAAGCCCGCGCTAGGCGGCCCCACCAGCGGCAGCTCAGCCATCAGCCGCTCCCGCAGCCCCGGGATCGCCCGTGCCGCCCGTCACCAGCACGCTCTCGCACACCGCGCGCCGGCTGGGCGCCTCCATGAGCGCGGCGACCACGTCGCAGCAGGCGTCCGCGATGGTCGGCGCCGCCAGGCCCGCGGACGTCGGCCGCACGAGCGCCTCACCCAGCCGGTAGCCCTCGTCGCCAGCCAGGGTGATGGTCTGGCCGTCGGGCAGCGTGAAGCTGCGCCGCGCGCGCCGCCACGCCTCCTCGTGCTGAGCGATGTTGGCCGCTGCTGCTTGTCCGCCGCCCCGTGCGCCGACGCCGCCTCGCCGCCGGCGGCGCGCACGGGGTCGCCTGACGTGATCGCCGCAAAGTCCTCAGCGGTCGCTGCGGCGCAGGCGATCTGCTCCTTGAGCGCCCGCAGCTGCTCCGGCGGCAGGTTGCCGTCGCAGCACCGCGGGCGCCGCCGCCGCGCGCGAGCAGCTGCGCGGTGTAGGCGGTCAGCTCCTCGCCGGCCCACGGCAGCTGCGCGGCGCCTGCCACGTGCGTGGCGCCCTCCGCGACCGCCGCGACGACGGCCTTGCCGTGGCCGATGTCCACTGTGAGCCCGACCTGCTTGTTGCACGCGTACAGCGCGCACGCCGCCGCATCGACACCAACAGCCCCCTCACGTTGAATGACTCGAAGGCCATCTGCACGACCGCCTCGCGCTCGGAGCGCGACGTCAGCACGGGCTCCACGATGACGAGGCAGTCCTCCCGCCATACCGCCAGCGCATGCGCTCGAACAGCACGTGGTGCAGCAGCGACTCGAACCGCTGCACGTCCACGATGCGGCCCCGCCGCACCGCCTCGCCGCGCGGCCACGGCGCGTCGCCCGGCGCGGATGGTCGCGTCTGGGTGTGCCGGGGAGCGGAGCTCCACTAGCGGGGGTGATGCATGAGATGGCGTTTCGCTGGGCACGTCGCGCGCGCGGCCGGCCTTGATGGTGTCGCTGCCATAGTCCACCACCACGGTCTTGCCCAGCTTCTCTGCGTCCGTGGCCATCGGCCCCCGCTGCTCGTGCTGCTCTATCGCTGCCCTTCTTCGCAGGCCACTGCTGATGATGCTGCTGCCGTCGCTCATGCGGCTGGTACTTATGCTGCTGCAGCTACTCCTGCTGCTGCTACTGCTGCTGCTGCTGCTGCTGATGCTGCCGCTCTCGGTCCTTTCGGGCTTTGCGTGTAGCGTTGCTGACGGCGTTGGCGACTGCGGCCGATTGCGCAAATGAAGCTGCTGTGGCTGCAACCTGTGTTACGCGACCACAGCGTAGCGCCTTCCCGATACCTCGCGGCTGTCTGCAACTGTGGCTGCTTTGCAGTGCGTGTGCGCCCGGCGGCCCCACAGGCAATCGTCGGCGTCTGTTTCATTCTTGGCGAGCGGGAGTCAAGAAACACGAAGTCTCCCGCAATCTCAGTGAATGGAAGACGGTGATCCTGGCTTAAATGAGTCAAATCAGAAGCCGAAAGCAGCTCAAGTGCGATTTCGCAGTTGGTAGGCTACAACAGCGGCGAGTTGCTGCTGCCGCGCCGGAGCGGCTGTCGGCTTGAACGAATTGTTAGCCGGATATTGAGATCTCGCTTTGCATGCGTTGTACACAAAGCTCGTGGTTCGACCTTGAATGCAGTCACTTGCATCCACTGAGCTTGCATCACTCGTGCTGACAGAGTCGCGTGGCCGCGATACAAACCCCAAAGTCGAGACGATTGCAGGGTATGTAATACACGTTATCACAACTGCACAGGCTGAAGTGATACAAAACGAAGATTTCAGCTGGAAATAACACTACAATTATAGGCAGTACTCGGCGCTGCAGTCAGAATAGTGCATACAGCAACAATTTTGCTTCCGGTGACGCAGCAGTAAACTGTCATGAGCTCAGGCAGGGCAGGACTCTCAGCGACTGACCCAGTTCACCGACTATGCGCTGCGCCTGTTGATCTATGCCGCCACAAATGGCGAGCGCCTCGTCACCATTGAAGAGGCCTCCGACATCTATGGCATTTCCCGCAACCACCTGATGAAGGTCGCCGGCGTGGGGCAGGCGCTGGGCAGCTTTTCAACCACGCAAGCATCAAAGTGATCGAGCTGAATGAACAGTCGAACACGGCCGAAGAAGTTCTGCGCGAGCTGCCCGGCGTCGTTCCCAACATCGGCTCGGCGGTGAACAACGGCAACGCCGGCGCCTCCTACGTCGACCTTCGCGGCCTGGGTTCGGTTCGCAACATCGTGCTGCTCAACGGCAATCGCATTGCTCCGTCGGACACGTTGGGCCGCGTTGCACTCAGCAAATTCCGCGTCGGCGCTGAGGATCGAACGCGTGAAAGGTGCGTGCCGCTCATGTGCTGGCGCAATCCGGTTGTCCGCAGCCACGCCAGCAGGGGCAGCATCGGACTCGCTGTTTTCGAGTTTTGCTTCGCTCTCATGTGACTATTGCACCAGCAGCCTGCACCCAACAAGAATTCGTATAGAGTGGAGTTCCTTTTTCTATGACCAGACCTTTAGGTGATTCTTAGAAGACTAAGGCGTCGATTTCTGGGTTACCAACACAGACGCGCAGGTAGAACTGAGTAGTCATTGGGTAGGACGGGTCGAAACATCGTAGTCCAAGTGAAGTCGCGAGCTTGGCGGTGCGACACGCTCTTGTCACGGGCTGTGATAAGCGGTGCAGTCAAGCAACCGGGTGCTACCACTGTCGCCTGCAGGCGCGGCGGCCTCCCCAGTGGATGCGATCAAGAGGATCCAGATAGGCAGCCAGCTCACCCGTGGGCTCGGAGCGGGCGGTAACCCCGACATCGGCCTGGTGGGTTGGGCCGGGGTGCGGCAGTCCTGCGCGCTGGAGCTTGTGGTTGGGATGAAGGGCCAGCAGCGGTGGCAAACGCTATTATTCGTTCGAAAATGACGCCGCGGTCGGCGGCTTCGTGATCGTCGATGCCAGCATCGGCTATCGGTTCAACGAACGGATTTCGGTGCAGGCCAATGCGACCAACTTGTTCGACAAGGAATATGTGTCGACGATTGGTACCAATGGTTTTGCCAACCGCGGCGACAGCCAGACCTTGCTCGCGGGGGCGCCGCAGCAGTTCTTTGTGACGGTGAAAGCGGGTTTCTGAAAAACCCTTTCCATTGACGATGGTGGCGCGCAGCTAGGGCCGCGCCATCATTTTTTCTGGAAGTTGCAACATACCAGCGCGCGCCGGACCGCATGTCGTTTCCTGTCTGCCACCTCGCCCCATCCTGGCGGCATGGGCGGTGGCACGGGCAGCTGGCGCAGCACCCGTGGTGGCGCGCGCGGCTCGCGACAGGGCATCCTCACCGTCGGCGTGGTGACCAAGCTGTCGCCTGAATCGGAGCATGCGCGGCTGTCGCCGCATCCTGTCTGGAAGGAGCGGGTTCGAAGAGCTGTCGATGCACAGGGCTGATGCTGCTTCAGATCGCAACAGAGTCCCAAATCGGCCACGAGCCCACCATTTGGGTGTGTCCCGCGGCCCCGCCCTCTTCCCCTCCTCGCGCAGCATCGTGACGATCCCCTTCACGTTTGAAGGGCGGCAGCGCCTCAACCAGGCGCGCGAGGCGCTCACAATCTGCAGGCCGCGGTGGACACGCTCATCGTGATCCCCAACGACAGGCTGCTGCAGGGTGGGTGCCGGAGGAGAAGGCGAGCGGGTGGCGCGCGGCGCACGGCGGCGGCGATGGCGTGTGGCGGGTATTGGGGCGCGGCAAACAGCATGGCGGACGTCAGCAGCGCGGATAGCGATCTCATCATATTCTCCCCTGTTTTGTGGCCGAAGCAGCAGCCCCCAAGCGACGCGAGCCCCGCTCAACACGGCAAGCCTGCGATGCACGCCCCCCCCCCCC
>NNCB01000707.1:0-14857 GCA_002317545.1 Scenedesmus quadricauda | reverse complement strand
GGCGATGAGCGGCGCGGCGGACGCGCTCCGTCTGGCGGGCGGCCCCGCCTGAAAAAAGGCGGCGCGCGGCCGCCGGCGGGTTCGGCTCGCAGCATCACGTGGAGCGAGCAGCAGCAGCAGCAGCAACAAAGCGGTGGCGAGGGTGGCGGACGGCAAGTCGGCGACGGCTGCCAAGAGCGGCGGGGCGTCCAAGGTCGGCCAGGGGGCAGTCATGCAGGTGGGGACGTCCCAGCTGCACATTGTCGTGCCGTTGCCGAGCTGGAGACAGCGGGATGACACGCGGGCTGTGGGGCATGCTTCGGGACGTGCTGTGTGGACAGACGCCGCTGCTGTTCCGCAAGGAACTGTACGCCAGCATATCGCTGACGACCGGGTTGCTCCAGGCACGCCAGATATTGACCAGCAGCACGACGCAGGCCTGCTCCCGCCGACCGCCCGCGCAGAGGCGATGCTGCGATCCGCGTTCAGGGGGCAGCAGCAGCAGCAGCATCAGCGCGCGCGGCGAAGCACACGAGCGGCAAGCTCGGCGATTATTATGCCAATATGAGCATGAAGCCGAGCGAGTATTTCGCGCGCAACGTGTGGGTCGGCTGTTCAGAGCTGAATGCTGGTGTGAACTTCCCCAATTTGTGGTGACCTGGTTGAGATCGAGGCCCTCGGGAACAATCGCGCCGTTAGTGTAGCTCGGCAGCGCTGCGCTCACGAGCGGAAAATAGGCCGGCACAACATTCCCTACATTCCTGAGTTCTCTTGGCATCCATGCAGTTTCGGTATTTCGCGCGCGCAACATGCCAGCGCGGTTCGACGAATATGAGCGCGCCGACCGCCCGCAATTCCGCTTTGTGACGGCGGCTGACGGCGAATATATCTTTGCCGGATTCACGACCACAGCTCCCATGTCTGCAAGGCCAATATTGTCGGCCCAACGAGCGGTCGCGTGCGCGCGATCAGCAATTGCCCGACCCAGATGTTCGGCGCGCATGGCGTGCCCGCGGGGCTGGGCGGCGCTGCGCTGGGGACGAGCGCAATCAGATGTGCAGGATAGGTATGCCGGCCGCGACCTGTCGCGGGCCGATGCCGCGCGGGTGCAGAGCGCGCATAGGGCGGAGCAGAACGGAGCGCATCGTGGACAGGGATCCCCGGAACTTTCGGGGCGGCAAGCACCATAAGCCGCAAAACGCCGGGTGCACCGGACCGCCGCGGGATGCTGTTTTATGGTTTGAGGGTGCCTTAAGTACCCTGCTCGGTGTAGAGGCGCTACCTTTTTACCGGCGCACTCGCTGACCCGATTCCTGGAAAACCATCCTGCTAGGCGAGCCCCACCGTCCCGGCCCTGCGACCAGCTGCTGGCCCCGCGTGCGCCGCACGCTGCCCGCGATGCGCTGCAAGCAGTGCATCACACGGCATCAGTTTTCCAGGCGGGGCCCGACGGCACCGCCGGGGGCGGCGGGCGTCAGTGCTTGGCGCCCGGGCTTTGCGGGCCGCGCGTCGGCAATATGGAACCTCGTTGCAGGCAGACAAGCTGATTGAGGAACTGCGCACGTGCCCAGGAGCCGCTGCGGGCCGCTGGCTCGGCCGGCCCTATTCCGCACCGCGGCATTCTCGGCTGGCAGTCCTGGCCGAGCGGCGCGCTTCCACGAGTGGTGCGGGCGCACCGTGCGTGCTGAATGCTCGGTGCAGGCACTGGGCTGCGGACCCGGCTCCACAACCTGCCGGGGCGGCGACGGGTGGCCAGGGGCTGCGGCGGCGGAAGCCTGCTCGTCCCCCGCCGGCCTCCGGGAGGGCGCGTGTGTGTATTTCGCCCAGGGCAGCGGCCATGCACATGGGTGATTTGCATCAAACCGGCACATATCGAGGCGGCTCCGGCCGACGTGGAATGGCGTCACGATGCTGTGTTGTGTGCAACGTCACAGGCGCGTCCATCGAGCTTGGGCTGCGCCGAGTGCCGCCAGCCTTGATCCTCAGCAGCCGCGAGACCGGGAAACGTCAGTGCAGGGAAAAAAGGAAGCAGGGGGCGGCGGGCCCGGGGTGCCTGGCGCCTTCCGTTGCATTGCAATCGATGACGTCGACCGGCGCGCCGGGTCTCGCTGGCATGCGACGCGCATGCCAGCGGATGGCAACTGGTGCAGCCCGCGCCCCCACGACGCTCATGGGGAGCCCCGCGCCCCCAGCGCTGCGCCTGCTGCGCTTGCGCGCGCGTGCGAATGCGCGGGGCGGCGCGCGTGGTAGCGCCAGGGGACCGCTCTCCCTCCAGCCGCCGTATCGCGTCGTTGATGCCCCCAGCGCTCGGAGCCAGCGCAGGCGTGCCGCGTGACGACGCTCCTGGACGGCTGGTCACACCCATCCAGGACCGCGCCTGGGATCCGTCGTAAGTTCGCCGCACGCCACCCGAGGGGCCGGGGTATGGCGGGGAGGCGCCGACGCCGCATCCTTCCGCGCCGCCCTGGTGCAATGCCCGCAGCGCGCCGCACGATAGGCAGGGGCTCGCGCGTGCTCCGCGCTGCGCTTCCTGCCGGTGATGCTAGGCGCCACCGCTTGCCGGGGCCTTGTTGCGGTGGCGGGAGTGCAATTGCCATCAGAAGAGCCGTTAACGTTTCGTCTCGGTCATTCATGTCTATGGCTGGGGCGGTGCGGCCTTCTTCTATGTCCTGGTGTGGTCGGCACGTGTGCATTCTGCTCTAGCTCGGGGTCGTTGCCTTTGACTCCTGAAGCTACGGGCTTATGTCTGTGGGCATGGTAATTGCATATTGTCGCATTCCAAGAGCAACGTGCCCATGGGCAACGAGGCGATATTGAGGCGGGTCGCTTTGGCGCACGACTTGCGCGCATGCGGTGGGACACATTCCTGTTGTGGCCGGCGTAGTCAACATACGTTCAACGCTGCAGTCCGCATTGCCGCACGTGGTTCACAGATGTCGATCCCCTGCAAATGAGGGGCGGTCAAAGGTCGGCGTTAGATCGTCGGCATTGTTGACCAGCAGACGATAAATTACCGAGGCTCACCGTCGCGGTTCGCGAGCGTCAGCCTTGTTCGCTTTCATGCGCGAACAGGTGTGCATCTATATGTGCCCCTGGCCGCGCATGCCAGCCCCGAAGATGGACGAAAAATCGCTGCTCGTGACGTACAAGGATTGGCGCGGCGAGCCGCGCGGCAGCGTCAAAAAGGCGCAGGCGCATCCGGGCGCGTTCGGCGACTGCATCGATTGCAATCAATGTGTTGCGGTGTGCCCGACGGGCATCGATATTCGCGAAGGGCCGCAGCCCAGCGCCCGCACGGTAACGACCCAGCATCGAAGGTTAACGAAACCCAGGAACATGATCGGCATCACAAAAGGCATCCATTTTAATACCTGCGCGTTTGGTCCGCTCATTTCCTGTCCGGCAGTCATCTGCTTGCTATAAATAGCCAGTAACAAACTGGAAATGGTCATTAACAGGGTGAACAAGTTACGTGATTACCATAGAATGGAAGTTTTCCATTCGGTGATTCAAGCGCGCACGATGCGCCCGCGTGGCGAACGCTCCGCGGTGCGGCGCGGCTCGGCATGTCGGAGGCCTACTCGCTCTGGCGTTCTCAACAATGGTTCTGCCCTTTCGACTATGACAAGCCTCACTTCGACGGCTACAAGGCAGTGGGATGAACACGTGTCCCGCGGCATTCCCGGGTTCGGGCGATTGCCTCCGCATGCCGTCATTCCGGAGCTCAACCACATCAGGCGATGGAAACGATCCATCATGCTTTGAACAGAAGTCCGGCTTCAGCGATGACCGTGCCGACAAGATGTCGGTGGGCGCTGTCTGCAGCCTGCAAAGGCCGATGCAGCCGCATCACCACACCTCCCGCGCGCCCCGCCCCGTGCATGCGAGGGCCAGCCTGCGCGCGGAGACAGCCTTCATGTTCCGTCTCACTCATGGCCACTACTGCCCTCGATACGCGGCGATTCCGGCCCGCCAAACCTGCCCCAGCCTGGCCGTCAATGCAACCATCCAGCCCGCCAATGCCCCGAACTGCCCCATCCTCTGGTCCCCAACCACCACACCTGCAGGTCTTCAGCCGCTGGGCATGACATCAGCGCGTCGAGCAGCTGGCGCATCGCCCGCGGCGCCACCTCACACGGCCCACGGCCCTCATCCGCCAGGCGCCACAGCCACGGCAGCACGCGGTGCAGCATCACGCCAGACTGCAGGCACCGCGTGAACGCCGCCAGCAGGCCCGCCGCGGTTTGCTCGGACAGCGCCACCAGCAGGGGCCGGTCTTCATGATTAGGCGCATGATGTGCATGTCGGAGGGCGTGCGCAGCGCCTGAGCGTACGCGGCCTCGATGTCGCAGGGGCCAGCCGGCGTGAGGGGGCTGCAGAAGCCGGCCTAGCCTCCGCCGACTCCAGCAACCTGGTGCGGCCAGTTGGCGCAGCGCGCGCGGTAAGAGCGGCAGGCCAATCTCGGTTCTCGGCTTCCACTTCCGGATAACCGATGCGCACATGCATCAGGAAACGGTCACATCTGTCAAGCACGCAAGCATTCCTCGTGCGAATCGCGCTGCGCAGAAGCCGCGCGCGCCGGCCTCGTCATCTATCACGCCCCACCGCTCACCCCAACGCCCGCCAGGGCTGACGCAGATGTAGACAGGCCCGACCCAACCCGCAGGATGGGCGGCCTGCCGGGGGCAGATTTGCTGCTCCAGTCATCCACCGACCGGCTGATCCCCGAAAGGCGGCCCGGTGGCGGCGTCTGTGCTGCAGAAGGCAAGGCCGCCGGCCCCGGCGACAGGGCCGCCAGGGAACCAGGGGACGAGCGCCCACCGTAGGCAGCTGCGGCTGCTGCTGCCGTGGCGATGCCGCGGCCGGCCGCGTGCAATTGCGGCTGCGCCGCTGGGCTCTGCTCTGCGCTGCTGCTGCGGCTGCTGTGGTGGTGTTGAAGCCGGCGGCAACGTGGCTCCCCTTGCCTCCAGCACGGCGATGCGCGCCTGCAGCGCCGCGGCCGCTGCGGCCGAGCTCTGGTCAGCTGCTGAATCATCGCTGCCATCGCCAGCTGCTGCTGCTGCAGGTGCTGTAACTGCTCCCGAACCGTCGCGCCACTCGGCCTCGGGGACGAGATCGGTGGTTGCCGACGGCAACGGGTGTGTTCGGGCCAGTGCTGAATGAATAGGAGGTCGATAACGTTCATGCTGGGAGCACCGGAGGTGCGGCTGGCCTGGGTGAGCCGATGCACGCTCGCGCGCCACTGGCGCGCCCAGTGCACGCCGCGCAGCAAGCACCTGGGCGCTTCAGACGCGTTGTTGGCAGACGCGGGGCGCGCGGCCGCCCGACAGGGTTCTGGCTGCCAGCTGCCTCGTCGGCTGCCGCCGCCGCCGCCGATGACCGACCCAGACCGCGCGCCGATCTGCTGGGTGGCCGCAAAGGCGCGCGCAGTTCTGCATTCGGGGCTGGCCGTCGCCCGGCTGTGCCGCCGCGGCCTCGCCCGTTCCCCGCCGGCTGCTCCTGCCGCTGCTGCTGCCGCTCGCCAGAGCGCGGTCGGCGGCGCCCGGCCGGCCGCTGGCCCCTACGCCCGTGCCCTGAACGACGGCGCCGGCGCTGACGCCGCGCCGCCCCTCCGCTGTTGCGCGCCTGCTGGCGCCGGCAGGCCCCGCCGCCGGCCTGCCCGGCTGCTCACCCCTGCGGACACTGCTGCCGCTGCTGCTGCGCCCCGACCGCAGAGCCGGTGCCGACGCCTCCGTCGGCGGTTGCTGCTGCCATAGGCGCTGGCTGCTCTGGTCCCGACCGCTCCCCGTCCCCTCCGCCCTCGTCCGACCCCCCGCCTTCCTGCAGCGCCGCCTCAATCCGCTGCTGAAGGTCTCTGAGGGGATCGCCCCCTTCATCGCCCACCACGCTGCTGCTGCCGCTGGCGCCGCCGCTGCCGCTGCCGCACCCCAGGCCGTCCCCCGCTTGCGCCGCTGCATGGAGGCTGCTTCGCTCTCACTTGTCCGGCGCGCACTATCCTCCGTCTCGGCGCTCGAAGCGCGGCGCCGGCCGAAGCGACCCAGCTAGTGCCGTGGACCCAGAGCCTGCCAGGGGGCGCGCGTCAGCTAACAAAGCCCTCGGCTGCCGCCGCCCTGTGGAACCGCTCGGCCAAGACGCCCTGCGCGCGGCCGAGGACGCACGGCCGGCCGCCCGTCGGCGTCGAAGCCGCGCCGGGCTGCGCCGACGAGGGTCCAGGTGCCGACAGAAAGGTTGCTGCACGGCAACAGTTGGAGGCGTCAACGTGAGAGGGGATCCTGAGGCCCGCGCTGACACTAGCCTGGTGAGGCCGGAACGCACTGAAGCTCGCGGCACCGCGATTGAGGCGCGGCGGGCGCACCTGCATACTCCGCCGCCACCGCCTCCCAGTCGCCGCCGCCCTCCAGCGCGAACGGTGCAGTCTGAAGGCGCCCGCCGCCATGCGCGCGCGCTGCCGCGCCGCTTCTTGCCGCGATTGGCGCGGCTGGTCAGCCAGGGGATGATGAAGAATATGAGGATGATGAAGCCGAGGAAGAACAGGCCGCCGCACAATGCCGTCAGCTGGGAGAGGGGCCCTAGCCGCAGCTGCAACCAAAGGTGCCCCGCCAGAACTGAGCAAGCAGCATGGGTGCCAGCAGCATAATTGCGGTGCATTACCCACCGCACACAGAGGCATGCGCTCTCATGCCCTTGCGGAAACGCCTCTCAAGCTGTCCGCGCGGCCCTCGCACCTTGTCAAATCGAGCGGCCTCCAGCGCGCCACACACGGCCCCGTCAGCAACGAGGCGTCGCCCACCCCCCACGCGCCCTCCGGCTCTAGGGCCGGCCCCAGCAGCAGCGCCGCCGCGGTCAGCGCGTCAGCCGCCGCTCGGCGCGCCGCCCAGTCCTTGCTGTGTAGGCAGCCAAGGATGCCGCTGCCACCGCCGGTGCTGCTGCCGCCGGCCGCCGCACCAGCAGCCGCGCCGCCGCGGTGCGGCTGGCCGATCAGATAGGCGTGGAGCGGAATGCACATCACCGTCCTGCGCGCCTTCCGCCGCATCGCTCATACTGCCGGATCAGCGCGTCGGCATAGGCGCGTCCCGACATGTTGTAGACGAAGAAGCCATAATGGTCGTTGACCTCGAGGCTGTAAGGGATCGACGCGAGCCGGCCGCGCGCCACCTTCACCTCCTGCACCTGGTCGTCGGGGCCCGCCATCACCCGAGAAGGCCCTCCGCGCCGCGCCGCTCGCCCGCGCCCGTGCCCGCCAGCGCCGCCAGCAGCGCGGCGGAGCCCTGGAAGGCCGGGTTCCTCAGGCAGCGCAGCAGCGCCTTGACCAGGTCCTTGTCCAGTGGAAGCAGGACGGGCGCCATCCGCATGGGGGCCCTGGTCAATCACACGACAGGCAAGCATCAGGTTTTTCCCGCGCGCGTGAACTGGATTCTGAGCAACCGCATAAAGCTCTACGCTGTTGGCGCGGGCGCTGTTCTCCTGCTGCTCTCTATCATCGCATTGGCGCGTGGGTCCAGGCGGGCATGCGAGCGCCTGCGCGCCCTTCACACCTGCAGCAGCGCCTGCCCCGCCGCCGCGGCACTCCCTCACGCTGGCTCCGCCACCCACTCGCCCAGCGGCCAGATCAGATTGGCTCTGCTTCGGCGATCGAGCACGCCGCGGCGATCACCCCGCGTCGGCGATGGGTCCAGCGCACCAGCGCCTCGACGCCGGTCCCGATATTGCGATCGACGCCTGCAGAGCGCCGATATGCGGCGAATTGCAGAAGTGCAGATTGATGTCAAGGTGCTCATGCATGGGGATGGGCGTGCATGCATGTTCGATTTGCTGCCAAGGGCAAGCATGCGAGCACAGCCTCAACCGCTTTCGTTTTGCAGCGGAGCAGAGGAGCCCCAGGCTGCCACTGTAGGCAGCGCCGACCCCTCGGATGTTTCTTGAGCAAGGCAAGGCAGGATGGGCGGCCTGCTCCGCGCCGCATACAGCAGCGCCGACAAGGAGTTCAGCGAAACCGCGATCCTCGCGGGGCGCAGCGGCGACTGGTCGGCGATGGCGGCTTACACGCGCCGCGACTTTCAGGAATTGGACAATCAGGGCGTCATCGGCGGCCCGCGCGGTGCGAGTGCGGATTGATCCCAGGGTGCGGCCGCGGCGGCCGGTCCAGCCGTGTGCATGGCGCCTTGCGCGCAAAGGGCTTGGGCTCCAGACGGCCGACGATGCTGTTCACCTGCACACCCATGCTGTTGTGATCGAGCACATAGGCGATGCGCGCCAAGTCCTCGGGCACACGGTGTGCGCCGTTCAAGCGGCTTATGCGAGAGGTTGCTGTCCTCAAGGTCGAAGGCGCGCGATCTTCGTTCGTGATGATATCGCAGGGATTCGCTGGAGGCGAGCGTCGCGCACAGCCCAGCAGGAGGGTCGGTGGTTGATCATGCCCGCGCGCGATTCCGGCAATCGTAGTCGAAAACACGCATGACGATGGCAGGACCACGGTTTCAGCGTCGAACCCGGCCCGGATACAGACCGCGCGTTGCCTTGTTGATCAGCGGTTGATGGTCGTCGGCGCGCAGCCAGCTATATTCATTGTTGCTGATGCCGTCCGAAAGGCTGTTCGGATCGAAACAGGGCATTCGAAATGAACGCGGGCAACGATTTATGCACCCTCACGGCATATTCCATTTGGACGGATTGCTGGAGCATTCAGCTTTGACTGATGCACTCCTCGAAATGCAGGCCGGTGGTCGGTTCGTCGAGGATATACAGCGTCTGCCCGGTCGATCGCCGCGACAATTCCTTGGCCAGCTTCACCCGCTGCGCCTCGCCGCCCGACAAGGTCGTCGCCTGCTGCCCGACCTTGATATAGCCGGGCCCACGGGATCAGCGATGCCGTCTTCTCGTCCCATCCGACGCCCGCCCAGGCTGCCACGCGCAGCTCGGAATGGCGCCGAAACGCTCGCGCCCCAGCTCGCGCACGACGCGTGGCGAAGTTCTTGCCGCCAGGCCGCTACGGAGGCGTCGTCCTGCCAATAAGAGACCGTGATGCCGAGCCCGTCGGCGCCGCGTGCGATCTCGGCGGCCCAAGTAGCCCGGCTGCTTTGCAGCCAGGCGTGCCATCGCGGCGCGGTTGCATCATATGCCTCGTCCCGCCCGCGGCGCTGGCTGGTAAAGATGACGGCCAGGTAGGGCGGCGCCAGGCGGTCCGCGAAGCCGGGCCGGCAGGCGACAGGTATTTGAGATGTGGGTGCTGTAGGCGTTCTCTCGCTCATTGACCCGTTTGCACAGGGCTGGGCTCTGCGCGCTGGTGGCGGTGAGGGCGCTTGGTCCGATGGCATCGCCGGGGGCGGCATCGTTCGTGCGCACAACCGACCCGACCAATGTCGGCCATATGGCCGACCATATCGATCATGTCGCAAAACTGGTTGGGATCGATCATGTCGGTATCGGATCGGACGCCGACCTGCACGGCTATGATGATATGAACGCCGAATATGGCGCTCAAGGGCGCCTACAAGGCAGCTAAATAAACAAGGTACCTCCGGCGTACCAGAGGTTTCGGGCCCGGCCGGTGCGAGTGTCGGTGAGGTTCACCACGTGTCCGTCGGCCGAAAGCTGATGTTTATACCTTGATCGCAGCTGCTATTCTAATCTTAGTCTATCTATTTTAGTTTACTCATTCGCATAAATAAAGCCCAAAGACCCTGCACGCCTACGTGGCTCCAGCCGTCTGGGCAATGATGGGAACTGCACAGTGTGCAGTGCTGCGCAGCCCGCATTTCGCGGGTGCGGAGTGAGCACATGCGGGTGCGGAGTGGAATCATGCGTCTGCGGGTGATGTTGTGCCGCACACAGCAGGTGTCATAGTCCGATGGCCTGCAGGCCAGCCATTCGCTGCCGATCGACGGCTGCCGCAGCCTCGACTGCAGTGCAGCTCGATGCCCGGTGTTCGAGCAATCAGCCAAGGCACGTCGGCGCCCGCGCACCGCTATGGGGCTGCCCGCGCTGCGACGCCGGCGCTTAGCACTGAGCACCACAATCTGCATCTTGCCGCGTTCGTGCGCAGGCAGAGCGCCTCACAAAAGCTGTGCAGTTGCTCAGGGAGGCTTGCACGGGACCGATTTATTCATGGAAAAATATACATACAGTGATAATATCGGGGGCTATTTTTCTTATGTGGACCAGGATACGCCTAAATGTGTTTTTGTTTCCAAAACCTCGATTCCCCAGGTAATCGGGACCATTATTTTCAATAAAGACTTTGATCTTCAGCAGCAAAGTAACGCGTGTGTAGTGCCGGATTGTCCTCACTTGGCTTGGTTGGACAGATGGAAGTCCTCACGAAACATCATATAAAGCTTAGCACCAGATCCGTCAAGCGGCGCACGCGCTAACTTTCCGCATCAGATTGTTTTGTTGTACAATAATGCAGATTCACCGACGAACAGCCCAGTCCCCCGCCGAGCCAGGCGGGCAGAATCGTCAAAAGCAGCAAACGAAGCAGGTTGGACATTCGGCCAGGGGGAATCCTTACGTGCTTATGGCAGTGCGGGGTCGGTGCCCAGCGCAAAACATGCTTCGCCCTTGCTTCGCCATCATCATTCTCCCGTTCCTGTGTCGATTCGATCCCAAACCTGCCCTGAGCTGCGGTCACTGCCCGATCTGCATGCCCTGCAGCTCATTCCACGTAATCCCCGGGGCGAATCGCGCCACAACGCCGGCAACTCCCGCCGCGGACAACGACGCGATTCACTCTCCCAGCCGTCTTCCCGCACTTGCGCGATCAGCTGCGGTCGCTCACGGGCATCTCGTGCTCGAGTGCAACCGTAGCGGCGTCCAACTCGGTGCGCGGCAGCCAGCCGCGCGCCAACCCCGAGCGAGCAGCACCCGGCGTGGAGGATTGCTCGACCGCACCACCCCTCGCATCCTTGAAGAGTTCAAGCAGGCCGTGAAGGGTCATCCCGAGGTCATGGAATGCCATCTGGTAGCAGGTGGCTTCGACTACTTGATCAAGCTGCGTGCCGGCGACATGTCCGAGTATCGCGAGATCGCCGGCACTCAACAGCTCTGGATGCTGCCGAGGAGTGCGCGAAACCACGCACGCACCGGTGCCTTTGGACTCGCCTCCCTTCAGCCTGCTTTGGCGGCAAGCCTGAGGCGGTGGGGTACCGGGACTGTTGTTGTTGATCGCTGGCTCCCTGATGCAAAGAGGACACTCGCACCGCAACCTGCAATGCGACCCACGCTTTGCCCGTGGTCGCTCGCAGCCGTCGCGCGATTGCAGGGGCTGTTCATCCACGAAATGACGCATGTCTGGCAGGCGCAGACGCGCGGGCGCTGGTATCTGGTGCTGATGCGCCATCCGTTCGCGACGTACAGCTACAGCCTCAAGCCCGGCTGGCTGCGACGCACGGCGACGGCCGGCGACGCCGCGGCCGACTACATCGCTCTGCACCCGGTCACCCGTGGCCGCCAGGGAGCTTAGCATTCAGCGACAGGCGCATCGCTTGTATTGTGTATTGTGCCGGGCCGGGGCCATGCCAAGGGGAACCGAATAGCTTGCTTTGACAAGGTGCGGGCGACAGCTGGCGGCCATAGACCCCCAGCACGGCAGCGCCGCCGCGCCCCGGCCCGACACCCCGTCGCCGCCGCCGCCGCGACGCGCGCGCGCGTCCCCGCAGCCGCCCCCGGCGCCGCCGCGCGCGCCCTCGGCGCCGTCCTCGGCGCCGCGGTCGGCGACGCCGCGGCGATGGGCGTGCAGTGGATCGACTCCCTCGAGAGGCTTGAAGACCTGCTGGCCGCGCGCCGCGAGGCCGAGGGCCCCGCCGCCGGCCTCGAGTTCTACGAGCCGCCGCAGTCGCCGTTCCTGCCCGGCTACGCGACCGGCCGCCACAGCCCGTACGGGGAGGAGGCGGCGGTGCTGCTGCGGAGCCTCGCGCGGGAGGGGGGGCTGGACTGCGGCGCGTACGCTGAGCTGTACGCGGAGACGTTTGGGGAGGGTTTCGACGGCATCGCAACGCGAGCACGACGGCGATGCACACAGCGACCGATGTTCTGACGCCGCCCGTGCTCGCTAGGGCGCAGCGTCGGCGGCGGCGGCGGCCTGACAACGCGACAGGGCTGGCGCCGCGACGGCGGCTGGCCGCTGCTGGCCGAGGAGATGTTGGGCGCTGATGTTGGCTTCTTGTGTATGATCGACTGCATGGGAGTGATGGCGGCGTTGAGCTCCCGTCGTGTATCTCACCGGTGTCTGTGAGAGCCTTGCGCAGGGCTTCCAGGGCACCACCCTGGTGGCGTCGCCCGCGTCGGGCGCGGAAGACGCGCAGGCGGACTGCGTGGCGCGCCTCGCGCCGCTGGTGGCGGCCTTCGCGGGCGAGCGCTTGTCCGACCCGTTGAACATCATGTTCGAACAAATGGGCAAAACCGGTCTTGCCCTTCGGCTCGTGCTTCGATCCGACGCGATACCATACCGATACCGCGACGACGGGCGCCTTGCGGTCCTCGTGGACGATCACCCGCAGGCCGTTATCGAGCGTGAACGCTTCGTGCGGAATATCGACCGCACCAGCTCGGCAATCGGCGCCGGAGCGGCGGCCTTGCTCGGGCGCCGGCGGTGCTGGAGGGGCTGGTGCTCGGGGCGCAGGGATGGCGGACGCGTGGCGGCCGCCGCCGACGAGCTCGCCGCTGGGTCGGGTGCGGGGATGATTTCTTTGACTATCGGCAATAAGCTTTACGATGAATTGGCCATGTTTGGGCGTTAAACCGACTGGCGAGACGGCATGTGGCTGCAGGCGCGGCGTGGTGCCTAATCATGTGGCACGCTCCATGGGAAGCCGGTGGAAGCTGCTCAGGAGCAGGAAAACCTGGACATCCCGCATGGCGCCGTGCTGACTGTGCTCGTGCGCGCGCCCCCGGGTCGGCCCCTGCCCCGCGTCTTCCCGCAGGCCGCCGCCTGCGTGCGAGCGCCACGCCGCGATCGACGCCCTCCTGCGGCGTGTGCTGGCGCTGCGCGACGCGCCGCACGCCGACGTCGTGTCAGACCTCGGCCGCAACTGCCACATGCCCAACGCCGCGCTCACGCCGCTGCACGCGGCGCTGCACCAAGAGTGGCTCGCGCAGCGGCGCGGCGGCGCCGCGGGCGGCGAGGCCGCGTTCGTGGATGGTATCCGCGGCGCGCTCGCCGCGGGCGGCTGCTGCGCGAGCCGCGCGGGGTTCGCCGGCGCCTGCCTGGGCGCGATGCTCGGACCCGGCGCGGTGCCGGCGGGGTGGCGGGCGCGGTGCGGCACGGCGGCGGAGGTCAAGGAGCTGTTTGGCGCTATCAGCGCCGCGCGGGGCGCGTGAGCGCGTGGGGGCGCGCGATTCCTGGCCGTCTGTGCTCCCAAGCCCCAGCTGCTCACCGTTGCGCGCGGTCCGAAAGTGTTCGACCCGCCTTGAACAGGCGTCTTCATTCCGCAAGCCAACACCATATACACATCGTCCTTACACATGACTCGGAGCGCAACGCAACAAGTACCGTACTCTACACAGACCCCACATCCTCAGTGCTTTTCCCAGCTGCTTGTCAGCTGCTCGTGGCTTGACGCTCCCTGGTATAGTAGGCTTTGCTGATGAGCGGCGCCTTGGTCGTTTCGGTGGGTAGTGGTTCGGGCTGCTCGGGTTGTTGCTGCTCGGCCAGGTTACAAGCCACGTCTGGAAAAAGCCCGACGCCTGATGCGACAGGGCGTGTACGAGCATCATTGATCGCTTTGGTATGTTGTGTAAACCCTTGGTATCAGTAGATATTTCCAAGTACCTTGGAAGAGTAGTATCACAACGGTCGATGTATGCCGCTGCATGCGGCTATCGGCTGGGGTACCCTTGATCAGGCACATAGCAACTTGTTGATTGGTGTGTGTTGCGATAATCATGTCTTCTGGGGTCGTGGGGGGCTGCCGATCGCGGCCTCCGACGTAGCTGTCCTTAAAGGTGAGGACAACCTAACTCCTATTGAACGTGAATTAGGGTATGATGAAGAGATTGCAGCCTTCAATCCCAGAACAAATCGAAATCACATCAAGTGTGCAAGTAGATCCAATTTTGCAGGCAGCTTTGGACCACAAGCAAGCTCCCACGCAGCGCAAGCATGAGCAAGGCGTGAAGAAGGGAACTGTAAGCTAAAAGCCATGTACGTAAGCGATGATTAAAGGTAGTACTTTTTACCTAAGGTACTTTTACAAAGATAGGTAGTTTTTTGCCATTTTGTAACCGAACAATTCTGCGCTCACCCGCCGACCACACCACCATGATGCGAGCTCCCGCATCCCGTTGCTGCAATCGCCTGTAACTATGGCACGCAAATTGAAGCATGCGGTAACCTCAGCAGTGTGTCAACGGCATTGTAGGTAAAGCCAAGGGTAAAGCCCTGGCGGATCTGCCACCAGCCCAAACCGCCGATTGGTTCTTTTATTTCCTTACTTGCCCTGTGCACTCATAAAGGCCGGAACAGTAGGGAATTCATTTGGTGATCCTGAGCGGCAATAGCGACGTTTATCTGTATTTGAACCAATATTTGCATCCTTTTGCGGCAAGTCATCGGCGCTGCGGCTTGTGCACCTCCGGTCGGCCGGCGCCGCAGGCACGCGTCTCGTGTGGCGGTGTGCCAGCGTCGCCCCTAGAAATGGCGGATGGATCAAGCAGCTCGCCGCCGGCCTCCAGCGCGGCGAGGAAAGCGAGCTCGAGTCGCAGCTCGCGCTCGAGCAGTTTCGGCGCCGCGCCCTGGCCGCGACGCCGGCGGAATGGCGGGCCCTGAGCCCCGCGGGCTCCGAGCTCCTGGTCGGCTGCTCACGGCTCCGGGCTGCCGCGCCGTCGCTTTCGCCGCCGCCAATTTCCGGCGCACGCGCGGTCCGCGCGCTCCCCGCGGACG
>NNCB01000706.1:0-14877 GCA_002317545.1 Scenedesmus quadricauda | reverse complement strand
TGGGTGGCCCATTAGGCATTTGGGCGGTGTAGCCGGCTCGCCGGTGATGATGAGGAAAGCGCGCCATTCGGCCGCGATCGGTTCGATCCGGGCAGGAGTCAGCTTGAAGCCCGGTTGACCCGAAAAGGGGTCGGTGAGCGGGACCTTCCGTTTGGTGACGTTCGCAAGGCCGGCCGCGCCGCAGTCGTGAAATCCAGCGAGCGCGAAGCGATCGAATGGGGCGCGCGCATCGCGCGGTGCCGCCGCAGGCAGATCGTGAGGCCTTAAAATTCATGGTTGATGCAACCAACGCCGAAGGAGCGCGGTGCCGGACGACGGTGCACCGCTCTGATCCTCCCGAACCCGCATCAGTTTGAGCTCGCTCTTTCGGCGCCCCACCAGGAAGTCGGTGACGCGCAGCGAAGGCGCCGTGAAGGTGTTGATCTTGATGACGCAGCTCATGCCGGTGAGTACCACTTGCGACCCATCTCCTGGCCGCCGCGGATGTGCGCCAGCGCATACACCACGCCGCGGTCGAGCAGGCTGACGTTGGTCGCGCTGAAGCCCGGGCCCATCGACAGCGCCGACCGCGAGCCGGCCACCTGCGGACACGGTGCCGTCCCTGTGCCAAGCCCTTGCACCCCCTGGCCCGCCCCATGCCATTCCCAGCCCTGGCAGTGCCCTCAAAGACCCCGAGCGTTCTCCCTACAGCCGCAGCCATCCTCCTAACGCCCCGCCGCGCCGAGCCGTCGCCATCTCGCCGCCACTCGCCATCCATATAGCCGCAACCTCCTCCCTGACCGAGCGCACGTCCCGCACTGCAGCCGCCGGTCACGGTATTCCACCTGGCGCCTGCCGACTTTCGCCACGCCGTCGTCGAGGCGCCGAGTCCAGCAGCGATGGGCCGATGGAGGTCAAGCGATGTGGCGCATGGCAGGCTTCACGCGAGGTGCCGCTTCAGCGCGGTCGCGCGCACTGCTAGACACCGCTCACTCAGTCCTCGAGATTTCCGGCCTCGGAAAAACTTACAAGAGCGGTCACAAGGCGTTGAGCGACGTCGACCTCACCATCAACAAGGGCGAGCAGATCTTGCGCGCTCGGTCAAACCCGGTCAAACCCTGTCAAACCGCCCCACTTGCTGACCGACGAGTCGAAGGGCACCCCGAACATGTTGCCGGAGCGCTTCAGGTCGGCGAGCGTCTGGATGGAGACGCCCAGGCGCGACACGGTCAGGTTGGCGGTCAGGTTCGCGGTGTAAGCCGAGAGCGTGATGACGCTGTCATGTTTGGGGGTGGTGAGGTGGTAGGGTTGGCAGGTGCGAGCCGGGCGTGAGACGCTGTTGTATCAGCGAGGTCGTTTTGGGTTGGGGGCAAAGGTCAATGCGTTGCCATGGGGTCGCTCGCGGTCGCCTGATATGCGGCGGCCGTGTTTTCGGCGCTTGCGGTCTGGGGCGAGGTGAAGCTCGGCGGAGCATTGGCCGCGGGAGGTGTGCCGCCGCCGCCGCCTCCACCACCTCCGCACGAGGCAAGTAGCAGGGGAGTGAGGGCACCAAGGCGCGCATCCGCATGCGCTTGCGCGATGGGCAAAAGCCTTTCGCGTGTGCCCGCGCCACAACACTGCCATTACATGACCGGTGCCAACCCGCGCGCGCGCGCCCCGAAACACTAGATCAAGAAGACGTCAACCTGCGCGACATCAACGCGCGGCAGGCACACAACGCAAACACACACACGACGCATCACGCATCGACACACACACGCCTGCATATGGCCCGCAGAGGTGCAGCAGCTTCACCGCCCAGCTGTGCGACGAGGGCGCGCCCACCCTGACCCACAAGTAGGAACGTCGCTCTATGCCGTGCTGCATAACGCGCTCGTGGCGCCGCCGCCGCGGCGCCTCGCGCCCGAGGCCATACTGCCGCTCCAGCGCGGCGTGGCGCGCGCGGCGCGTCCAGGAGTGCAGCAGTGTCGCCGTCAGAATGCCGCCGCGAGGGCCGCCAGGATCAGCAGCCAGGTGTCCCTCTGGGGTAGGGTAGGGTTTGAGGTTTTTAGATTTTTTGTGGGTTTAGGTGGGCAGGGCTGGTATTACGGAGCTCAAGAGGTTGCAGTGTTAGCGTGGTAGGGCCGGTTTTGGATATTGGGTTGAGTGGTGGGGTTGCACGGCGATTTTGAAATATCACGATTGATAAGATCGTGGATTTGGGTCAAAGAGATAAAGGTTGAAAAGCGGTGCATCGGCTTTGGGGTGGATTCGAATTTGGCAAAGTTGTTGAGGAAGTTCAGGGATTCAGGGTTGGAACTATTGGGGGCCTTCTTCCTGCCGCGGATGCTGAGCGGCGAGCATTTCTGGTGCCAGGGCTATTCGGAGCCGGGCGCGGGATCGGACCTCGCCGCGCTCCAGATGAAGGCGGTGCGCGACGCGACGATCTTGTCTGCACCGCCCATGCCGAGGACCTTCGCCCAAAGCGTTTCGTACGGAACATCGCGAGCCGGGCGAGCCGCCGTCTCCGCTTGTGGAACCGCGCGGCGATTCCCACCTCAGCCCGCGGCCCTGCGACACGGTTGTAATAAGGCGGCCCGACCGAAATCTTTTCGCCCATCGCCTCGGCAACGATCGGGTACAGGGTCCCGAGTAGCACCAGCGCCAGAATCGTGGTCAGCAGCAGGTTGTTGATAACCAGCGATCCCTCGCGGCTGAGCAGCGCGAACTTCTTGCCCTCCGCGCACGCTTGGCGCGCATCGCGAACAAGGTCAGCGCGCCGCCGATATAGATCGCCATGAGCACGCTCCAGCTGCCATGGCGAGGATCGAGCCGCCGCCGCCCTCAAGGGGGGGCGAGGGGTGAGGTAGGTGCGATGGCGTCAGGAGACACACGTGGAGCGACACGAAGCTGGGGCGCCGCACCCTGCACGCCGGCGCGAGGCAGTGGTGACGCAGGTTCGCCAGCGCCTGCGGCGACGCGGCCCGTGGCACAGCGGGCTGGTGCGCAGCGGCCGCACGCAGTGCCCAGGCGTCGCAGGAGGCGCGCCGGATAGCGGCCCTCCGCGCCGCTGTCAGGGCCTGCGGGTCCGACGCACGCACGATCGAGTTCGCGCCTGACGGCTCGGTGCGCGGCGTGTCGCGTGACTCGATCCACCGGGGGAGCTGGACAGCTGGTAGGGGCGGTTGATCCGCGCGGCCTCCAGCATCCGCGGCTGCAGCTCTATCAGCAGCCGGAGTAGGAGACCGAGCCGTTTTCAGCCATCCCGTATGAAAACCAAGGGCGAGCGGTGGGCGACGACCACTCGCAACGCTGCGGCGGCGGCGCCGGTCGACTGAGAGTTGCGGCGGGCGGCAGCGCTCTTGGCCGCGGTGGTGTTGATGACGGCATAATGATCCTTTCTGGCCTTGGTGGCCATTCCCGTTCGTGCGGCTCGGGGTGCGTCACATCCAGCACCGGTGCCGCGTCAGCCACTTGAGCGGATTGAGTGCTGGCAGCCGCACGTCGGCCGAATGCGTCTGCTGAGCGGCCCTCGTTGTTTCCGTATTCCAGCGACAGCTCTCGTAGGCTTCGTCGTGGCCGCACACCCAGTTGCCGACTGGCCCAAGGATAGCTCTTAGGTCCCAGTCGTGTCCTGTAATGCATGTTTGTCAACTTTTCGGCGAGCGCATTGTCCCTTGCGGTGCCATTCCATGACCACTCGCCAGTTTCAGATGGCGGGGTTCCTTGACGAAGGAATAGGCGACATTGGGCTCATTCTTGAGCGGCGTCGTAAAGATCGCGAGCACCAGCGCGGTAATGAAACCGAGGCCGACGAGAAATCCGAGCGGGCGAACCATGGCTGTATCAGCTCCTGTTAAAGTCTGGCGCTCAGGCCGCTGCCGGAGCCGACGAGGTGTCGGCGGCATGTTTGGCAAGAACCGCTTCGGTGATCGAATTGGGCATCGCAGTCCGACCGCGAGACGATCGGCAGGATCACCAGGAAGTGCGCAATACATGGCACCGATCTGGCTGAGGATCACCCACGGCTGTTCCGCCGGCATCGCACCGCACACGCCGAAGTGGGAAGCCATGACGCTGGCGACGTCGATTGCGGTCATGATGGGGGCCCAGGGCAACTTGGCAGCCCCCAACGACATCTATGATCGTCCGGCCAACCGTTGCACGGAGGCGAACCATTTTTTTATTGACCAACGAATGTTCAGTTATGCTATTCGCGTATTAGAAAGCATATGCAAACGTGGCGCACGAAGTATAATTTACAGCAGCCGCTGAGTGAAGAAGAGCTTCCTCTGGATGACCAGGGAGAATCAACAAATATAGAATTAAAAAGCTTGCTGAAGGATTGTATTCAACAGCTGCCCCTCGCTAGCGAGGACAACCGGGGGTAACATGCGGTGCCATGCTGGCACGGACGCCGGCGTCTGTGCGACACCACATACAGAGGCGAGGCTTCACCACGGCCGCCCTTTTCGAAAGTAAACGCGTTGCATGGAGGATTCAGTATGAACTCGCCGGCGCGTTACAGCCCGTTTCGAGCATCTCGGCATAGGCCTGCGCGGTGATCGCCGCGACATCCTGCGTCAGCCGGTCGAGGAAGCGGTACATGATCTCGCGCCAGCTCCAGAAATTGTCGTCGGGGACGGCAGCGGCGCCCGGCCGCCAGCACGGCCCATCGCCCGTGCGCGTCGGCATGCCGCCGGCGGCAGCGCATGGAGCGACACGATGGCAAGACTCCCGCAGCAGCGAGCAACACCCTCCGGTCGTGCAGCGGCCCAAAATGGGACAGGCGGGGGTAGCGGCGCACGAGCGAAGCCGGCAGCGCCTCAGCCAGCCGCTCGCCGAGCAGCGGCAGCTGCCCGTGGATGTTGCCGCCGACGCCGCCGCCGCTGCCGTCGGCCCCTTGCGTTGGCGCTGCGCGTTGCCGCCGCTGCCCGTGCTGCTGCTGGTTGTGCTGCTGCGGCTCGGCTGGCCGCTGCCGCTGCTGCCGGCACCGCTGCTGCCCACGGCGCCCACAGCCACCATGACGGGGCAGCGCACGCGCTCTGTGCGGATGGGGATGCACTCGCCGACCGCCGTAAACCAGGCCGCCTCGGTCTCCGGCGCGCATTTCAGCTGCCAGAGCTGCTCGCCGCCCCCGCTGCTGCTGCTGCCGCCGCCGTCCGCGCCACAGCTCGCCGCAGGCCGTGCCGCAGGTACGCGCGGAGCGCATCTGGGTGCAACGAGCTGAAAGGCAGCTAGCGCGAGCCGATCGAGCGCCTCCTGCGGGCTGGCGAAGCCACTCCGCCGCTTGCGCGCCATCCCGGCCAGCACCTCCCCGCAGACTGGCGCGCCGGGCTGCCGACCGCCTCTGGCGCCGGGCGCGGCCACGGGTTCGAATCCGAATATTGTTGCGAGCGCGGGGTACGCCGCCTCCGCGGACAGCGCGAGCGCGCCGCCGAGCTAGTGACCCAGGCAGAGGCAGCGGCCGACGCAGGCCTGCTCTGGCATCACATCGATGAACGCAATGCGAGTATTACGGCACTTGGGAACAGACTGGAGGCATCGCCGTGCCCTGGTAATCGTGCGCTATGCCGCGGAAGGCACGCAGTGCAGGTGTATGGCTCGATACACTCGTGGAATCAGTTGGCGTGCAGCAGGAGTAATGCGGGCCATCGATCGAGCGACCGATCGTGCTAGCGCAAGGCGCTGCAGTCATTGCTAGTTACATTTTCAGGTGCTCACGCAATTCACGCCATCGTTATGTTCGATAGGCCGCAAGAGGCAGCCACTCGTCGAGTCATACCATCACCATCACGATGCTTGGGGATGACGTCAAAGCGCTGCCGCAACACGCGGCAGATCTCGTGTCTACAACTAGGTTGACCCAGCGAAGCGTATCTACCCGAATCTGCGTGCTCCGTAATTCCGACGTTGACCCTGGCAGCTCATTCGTCCCACTACTGCGCTTCAGCTACAGCATGACTTAGTAATACGCGCATTTGTGACCTATAGTGATGAGCACTGCATCTTTGGCGTTAGCGCCGAGCGATTTGCGTCGCCTTACAGCGGCGCCAGCCGCTGCGCCGCTGCTGCTGATGCTGGCCCAGGGCCGGGGTCACACAATTACGAGCTCCAATCGGCCCGACCGACGCCATGACCAGCAAGGGATCGGGGGACTTCGTCTCGACGAACCGGCTGAACGGCAGGCTCAAGTACTCGGGGCCAGGTGAACAGTTTCGGGGGGCGTACCTGCAGAGAGGCGAGCATATCAACGGTTCGCTGGCGTTGAAGCCAAAAGGGTGCATAGACTCGCGAAGGCAGAACATTCGCAACATGCCGTCGGGTATCAAGCTGCGCTGACCTGCGTGTGCGTCGGTCGGATCACCCCGCAGGCCCATGCGACGCCGCAGCAGCGCATCCACAGCTACTGGGGCAACGCGCCATGCTCGTCACCCGCTGCCACGACAGCACGCAATACTGCCACAGCGCCGGCGATTGGCCGTCCCCAAGGGCAGCAACCGCAGCGGCGGTCTGCGGCACCAGCGGCACAGGAGCCTGAGCAAATGTCTCGGCCGGACGGTGGCCTGCTGGAGGGGGGTTGAGGCTCTTGCCCAACGTTCAGCTGCGCAGCCGTGATCGGCAGCAGCAGCGCGCTTGCGTTGCAGCACATGCCTCCGAACACCTGCCACCACCAGAACAGGCGACCCGCTTGGTTGGACGGACGCGGGCAGCCGTTGGCACGTGGTGGGGCGCGCGCGGGCGCGTCATCAGCATTCAAAGCGCCACCCCGCAACTTCCAGCTGCAGCCGTGCCCTGCTGGTGACGCCGCACCGCCTCCGACTCGGTACGACGTGCCCTGCCATTGGGGCAGCCCCGGCACGGCGCAGCAGCAGCAGCGACGGCGGTGGCATCAGCACAGCACTGCTGGCACGGCAGGTGGCCCGCTGGCTGGGCGCAACTACTGCGATGCCAGGGGATGCAGGCGCTGTCCCAGCGCATGCTGCAATGCAAGCCGCAGACATCAGCGCGCGCATGTGCAGCGCAGTGTTGGCGGTGGCCCGTCTTTGACCAGCGTGTCCCAGCAGCGCCAGCCACGCAGTCAGGCAGCAGGCGCCCGGCAGCGGCTGCTCATCGGCCGCCTGCAGCAGCCCCCGCCGCCGCGTTCCACCCGCGCCAGGCGGAGCAGTCGAAGGGCAAGCCTGCGCCGGCATGGCGAACAGGCAGCTAGGAGGGCGGTCCTGCGCGACTCACCATCGCTCGATGTGGCGGTTATAGGGCTGCGTTGCGTGCGAGTGCATCGAGAGCGCCTCAGACCGGCAGGCGAGCTGGCTGCTTCTTCTACTGGGGGCCCACGCCCTGCATCTTATGTACACAGTCACCGCCAGGAAGACTGTGTTTCAAGTCGAACTCTACTTCCACGGCAGCTAGCCGGCATGAATGTTTTTAGCTCCTGCTTGCATAATCGTTATCTCCTGTCCTGCATACCATTATAGCCCCTTGCGCCGGTGCCGGCAGCATCCAGTCCAATGTTTCATATTGCTCGGGCAATCAAGCTAGTCTTGCACATATCAGCTTCAGGCAAATACTGCCGCAGCCCAGTCGCAGCTTCCAGCAAAGCACATCCTGGCCTAAAGCGGCTACCGCCAGCCGTTTTCGTGTACGCACATCTAGCCAAGGGCGTTAGCGTCGGCTGCGCGTTGTCGGGGGACCTGGCCTGCACGTTTCCATGCCGAACGCGAAGGCCTGAGTCGTTGGTGGAAGCAGCTGCTACATTGTCGTATCCCACACCGATGCGCCTGGGTATGGACAATCTAAAGGTGAACGCCTGAAGCAAATGCTCACCGCACAGTGATCCTGTCGCTTTTTATATCTTGATGTGGATGATATTCAATTGATCGCTATTGATGGCGGCGGATTGCGCAACGCGATACCGAGAGAAGCGCAAGCCCATTGTTTCTAGCAATGTTGAGCCACAGCACATTATCGAAAGCTGCAACAACGTGCCGAACGCGGCCCCCCGGCACGTTGCTGCCGGGCGCGAGTGCGCCGCCCCGCGAGGCGCATCGTGTGCGCGCTGCCCCCTGCGCGAGGGCGGCGAGCCGCCTTTGCACGCCCTAGACTTCGACATGGAAGGCTACCGCGCGAAGGATTGGGAAGCGTCGAACCGCGGCCGCCGGCGCGATCACCCGAGGCTGTACCCACCACCTTGAGCCACCAGCTCCGCAGCAGTACGTCCAGCGCGGCCGAGGCCGCCGCCGCTGGTGATGAGCACGCGGCCGCAAATCTCGACCAGCACCAGGTCGCCCGATGGGCTGCCTCTAGAAAGGTTGCCCGAAAAAACCTGACACGTCCTTCGCCGTTCACTCTTGGCAGGCAAGGGGGACAAAAAATGGATGTTTGAAACATAAATGATGCGAGAGAGGGATTCGGAGACATCTGTGACAGGCGGTTGAGCGCAGCATGCTCTTTGCAGGGTATGCGTGAGAGAGTTTGGCGCCTGAGCCTACGAGAGGCCAACGAAACATGCTGCCGCGCGGGAAACAGGACTTGTTTGTCGCGTGGGCATGCGTCGTGCTGAGTGAAGTGACTTGCGACTGGCGCGGTTGTACATGTGTCGTCCTTGGAACAGTTGACCTATTATTGCACCGGTCGCCATATTGGCTGCCATTGTTGCATCATGCCGCCTGCACGCCGTGGTGTGGGACACCGCCTGAGGACAAGGCGAGAACCTGATTTGCGGCTTCATGCGCACACGTTGGTGTGCATGGGCCGGCATACACCGCCGAAACATTGCAGAAGGCCGACGATATCGCGGTCGACGTGATCGACCGGCTGCCCGTCCCCTATGGCCTGATTCGCACCGGCGTCGCCCCCGATCATTGATCGAGTGAATGCGCGCCGCTACGTGTTAGGGAGGAGCAACCTCTTGTCACTATGAGTGTATATTGGACACTCCAAGTTCAGCTGCAGTTTTTGGGGCGGGTTTGGCCTGTCGGTACCGCGCCGAGGTTAGCGTCACTATCTCAGTCTCTGGATGGAGCGCTCGGTGAATATTTCGCCATCGGCCTCCACGATAGCGACTATCGTTCCGATAGACCCACCGATTAGATATTTTTCGCCAATCTGCATAACTGTGCGACGCCTCAGAGTTTCAAAGATCTTTGCCCAACGTCTATTCGCCGGACTCATAACGTCCGCTTACCACCCCATAGCGGCAGACGGATTTCGCTGTCGCTGCAGCAGCTGAAGGAAACGGTTGTTGTGCCGGTCCTTGAGCCCGCCGTTGTCGGTGGTGGCAGAGCCACTAATGCGCTGCATCAGATACTCATAACCCTGAGCCGTCAGATTCTGCCAGTTCGGCGCCATTTCGCCATCGGTCATGAAGATGATGTGGCGGCTGATCGGACGTTCATTGGGCGCCGTCGCACAGACCTTCGAAATCACTCCACCACCAAAATGCACGCATCTTGCAGAAGCTTGGTGGCGGCAGTGGGGCGTGCTTCCGGCGGACAGGTGGCCCCTGGGGCCTGGAGACTGAAGGTGCTGCGCCGTTCAGGGTGTGAGAAGCCAGGAAGCCGAATGGACCCAGCAAGGTAGACCCATTTAGTTTAATTTCAATCATCTCATAATAGATTGATGTAGAGCCGCTAGTAAAATCTTCGATAGATTCCGCACCAACGACACAAGACTGTTGGCGTTCCGCGAACGCCGCCGAAGCGCGCGCTTCAATTCGTCATGCACTGTTCGGCTTTACGTAGTGCTCGCGCTTCTGATCGGGGCCATAGCCGTCCATTCATGGCAGGCGTCGCTGAACCTGTATGTCGCTGTGAATGTGGCGTGCGAACCGGGAAGATGAGCTGGGCGGTACACTACTGGTCCACTTCTTTTATATTAACAGAAACTTGTATAGTTGACTGACCATCAGCGGGTACTTCTTTGGAAGTTATAACGAAGTCATAGAAGACATCCGAATCTCACTCTTCGCACCCGACTTCGCCGTGCTGCCGCAGGCCATGCGCTGGCCCTGACCACCAGCGGGGCCGGTAGGGTTGTGCACGGGCAGCTCGGGAGCGTCGAGGTTTGGAGCTGGAGGCGCGCTCTCTTGACAGACAACGAGATCTCTGGCTCCTCCGCCACGTCAGGTGACAGCACCAGTGCAGCTGCGTCCAGCCCAAGCACCGAAGCCACCAGCGCAGACCCCCTGGACGAAGCCGTTAACGACGCCGGTGACGACGCTGGTGCAACGCTGGTGACAACGCTGGTGACAACGCTGACGCCGCACCAGCGCCGAAGCCGCCGCCGGCGCAGCTGGACAGGCACCAGGCGCAGCTGCAGGCGCTGCTGGCGATCGCCGCAGCGGCAGACACCGCAGCAGGCTCCCTGGCTGGACGGCAGCCGCCGGGGCAGGCACGGGCTACTGCAACTTATCGGTGTCTTCTGCGATATTGGGGGCATGTCGCCGAATCGACATGCAGAGGACGCGTGCGAGCTGCCGCCTGGGCAGCTTCTCACGGCTCTCCCCTGGCTGACCGCCATCGCGTTTGGCGGCCCGGGTGCCAACCTCGCGGGCACACTGCCAGCTGATTGGGCAAGCTTGACGAAGCTGGAGGACATCAAAGTGACAGAGAGCAGCTTCACTGGGCCGATTTCCTCAATGAGTCGACGGCGTTTAGATGCTTGTAGTCTCTGACTGTAGGCTCAACAGGCTGGAAATAGCCTGAAGATTATTTTTGACCCGATGGTTTTGTTCTCGTACCAGAAGCTCGTTTTGTCGACTGATGCGGCGATTCTTTTTGTACAACCGATAAAAAACAATACTCATCCCAACGGCAATGACCAACAGCAAGAACACACTCACCGGCACGCTGAGCCGCGAGTTTCGGACCGCTTGGCAGGCTATCGAGCGGATCGAGGTGTCGCGCAACGCATTTGTGGGCCCTTGCCTGCAGAGTGGGCCAAGATGCGGCGCCGAAGTCCTTGTACGCAAAGTGAGTATTGGATGGTGGCTTTTCCAGAGGGCCAGGGACGCAACAGCTCAACCTCGTGCAGCTTTGTTCGGCGCTCGTGCGGGGCAGGCGTGCAGGCTTCTGAGACGCATCAAATTGCAATCAAAGGAGGAGTGCCGATCCTTCCATGCAGGGGTATGTGAACTGATTCGCCGCAGCGAAGCTGGTGGACGGGCGCCGGTTTGCCTTGCCGCCGAAGTCGTGCACCGCAGCCAGGTTACCGGAAACCTTGGTTCTTCTAGCCCAGTGCTGGGTATGACCTCCCGTGCCCCTCCACCACCCTTCGGGTGGTCCCCCTCCCCCGTTGGGGGAGGATTGGCCATGTCCACTGCCGACCGAAACGCAGGCAGGAACCCCACGACGGGTGTCGTAAATACCTACGACGTATACTTCCGGAGTCCCTCGTTCATTTAGGCTTACCCGTGGGAATGGAACCGCAAAACTGTGCTTTTCTTTGGATTCAATAACTGCGCGCGGAAGTTTGATCACACGCTGGTTTTGGGGTCAATCATGACAGACAGCAATTAATCTGCACACGATTGGGCTATTATACTCGCTTGTAAAGCATTTCTCTCCAAATTGTTACAAACCATCCGTAGCCGAATGATCCTTTCAAACCATCTCGTGCCAATTTACTCTCGACAGTGATAACAAGCTGAAGAATCTCAGTGACTGATTGGTGAATCCTATCGGAAAGGTTTTGCAGCCTGACACTCAGGTTTACCAGTTTCGCTACTCTTTTTTCATAAGCCAGCCCTAATTGTACCATTTCCCGCTCCGGCTCCAGAAAATTTAAATTCTTTGGATTGTTGCTGATGGACTGGTACAATATATCACCTTCGCGAAAACCGTTTTTGTTGCTGTATCGCACTGATGCGCATGGATTCGTTCAAACGGGGTACCTTGAGCTGCGCGAACTCCTTCTAGAGCAATTCCTGGCATAAAATCAGTCTGGCCGTCGATTTTCCTGCATCGGGGGCTAATTTTTTTAGGTTCTGGGATTGTAGCGACGCCGACAGCATCAATGCACTACTGGCTACTGATTCAGGGAGAGAATGGCGGCTTTGCATAAGCCATGCATTCAAAGTCTGGCACACGCTCCTTGCAGCGGCTAAAGACACTGGGCGCATATTGGTTGTGCTGGACACAGCCACTTTACTGGAAGGTGTGCTTTGATATACCCCAAATTTTACATAGCTTGTACCCTTTTTTTGATAAATTTTATGGAAAATATTGTGTATATAAAGACTGAACTTAAAATAAAATCAGATTTAAGGAGGACTGCCAAAAGACATTTACAATTAAAAGAATATACTACTACAGATACTCAATACAGGATAGATTATTTAGAAGAAAACGAAATAGAAGGTTGAATGTCAATTCACAATGCACTCCTAATGTCGAGTGGGCACTTTGCGTGGTAACATGCACCGAGTGACCAGCCCTCTCGGCGCGGTAGAATACAAACGGGCGAGGGAATTCTTTTTCCTGCGATGAGGCATCATCCAGGTGCAGACCAGGCCTTGCGGTGCCCACGGGTATCAGGTGCCGGACAGTCGTGCGGGTCGGTACGACCTCTCAACAGGCAGGTTTGCAGTTGCCAGCTCTCATTGCTCAACCCACAGCTCGATTTTCTGGGTCCTGTCAGCTGTGAGGCCCTCTGTTATATTTCTTCCAACTCAAGCAGTTCTTAAGCCTGGTCTCTACGTGACAGAGCGCGCATGCAGGTCAAGCTGCCAGCACTATCTGCCCATCTCGCACCAGCTGCAGGCAGCACATGCAGCAGCATACTATTGGGAACATGCAGGATTCAGCTGGGCATGAACAGATGTGCCTGGTGGCATGAGCTAACATGTCAGCAAGCGCGTTGGCGGACAGCAGTCACTCAGGCAGGCCCCAAGGACTGACGGGCAAAAATACAAACATGCAAAAATACTTATTACACTTTATATGATTTCATCCTGACTCCTAACCAGCGTTGAGAACAGTTGGATGAAAACTAGGGCGCTATCGAACCACCTCGCAGGAACCTGTGCAGATATGGTCAACGCAGAAATGCGCCCGCTCCCAGCCCAGACCCGCGAGACAGCTCGTATGCTAGGTTGTGATGCAAGATTGTACCAGCTGTCTGGCTGGTGCCCAATCCCTGCCACGTGTGGTCACAGGGTGAGCTCAACCGCAAATCGGCTCAAGGATTCTCTCAGCAACTGCGCATGGAGGCTGCACACGCATGGTCGCAATCTAAATGGCCTTGGGCATGCAGTACAGAAGGGTAGTCACATGCGATGATCGAGCCTTGTGCGAAACACAGACGCGCCGCCAGGATCGACAGCTTGTGCGCCGCGTCGATGCCATCGACGTCGTGTCGGGTCGGCCTCGGCATAGCCTTCGGCCTGCGCCGCGGCGAGCGCGTCGGCAAAGCTTGCCCCGTTCCGCTCCATTTGCGTCAGGATATAATTGCAGGTGCCGTTGAGGATGCCATAGACGCGCGCGATCTCGTTCGTCACGCTGCCATCAGTCTTGCCCTGTAATAAACCGGTGTAGTGAAGGTAGTGGTATAGGTGGTTGCCGTTGCGGCATGTAGAACAGAGAAGGGCAGCGGCGGCAACGCAGGTGCGGGCTGTCCTGCGGACAGCTTGAAAGCGCACAGATTGGCGCTGAGGCACGCGGGAAACATCCAATTCCCCGCACAACCGCGTTTATGGTTCTTGCATAGGCCGCTTACGGCCGATTTCAAACCAAGCCGGATCTTGCCTGAAACACCCACTTGGGGATCACGGTCTGTGGTGGTGCCGATTGGATGGATGCGGATTGAGATGGTATGATGATTACAGTATGCACAGGGACTGCCGAGGGTGGGAGGCTGTGCACGGGACGAGCTCCTAAGCCATCGAGTAGTAGATGTAGAACGGCAGCAGCTGCAGGTTGTTGGTGCTGTAGCTGGTGGCGCAGGCCATCCACGAGGCGAACCGCCGGCCCGTTCCCTCGATCTGCCCCTCCCTCGGTCATGCCTCCGCAGCTCACGTGCACGCCCCAGTTCTGATCGACGACCTGGTCGAGGCGAGCGGCGTTGCTAGGTTGGCGCCATGGCGCGAGCGGCAAGTATATTCACTGGGGAGTTGCACCATAGTAATCGTCCAAGCCCGTGCCGCGATCACGGAGCGGCTACGTGACCATCACCTGGGTCACAGCAAAATCCATGCCGTCAGTCATCAGGGAGATGGCATCATCCTCAGCCAACGTCTTGTGCGATTCATTGCAGATTTCCATTGCAATGATCAGATCGCGCGTTTCTCCTGAAATATTGTTGCTGCCACTCATTCAGCAGTTATCTTTCCGGGTAGATGACAGATTACGCTTCAGGCCCCACAAAATCGATAGTGATCGACCATTAGGCGAAGCCGCCGGCGCTGATGAGTCCATCGCCCTGAGCCGGGAGCAGCTTCGTGAAGGGAAGCGACCCCACCTACCTTGGCGTGGTGAGCGCAGTATCTGGCGCTACGTTGACGGTCAAGCTTGCTGAGTCTCTCAATTCAGGCTTTGCCGTCATACACGGGCACACATACCGAGTCGGTCAAGTCGGGAGCTTTGTCCGGATTCCACAGGGCTATCAAGACCTGTTTGGGATCAACACACACACACACGCACATCATCCCGAACGTGAGTTTCAACCCCACGAATATGTCGCACTCATGCAGCTCCATGTCGCTTCTGCATCCGTTCACCCCGCGGCATTATGCGGCGCCTCCATGGATGACATGTCACAATCGGACATCGGCTCAGGGCGCTTGCGAGCGCGATGCGAGGTTGCAAGCAGCACGGGGCTCTCGCCCTCACCTGAGGGTTGACCTGCGGGCTCGCGGTGGCGTTGGCTCCTGGCGTGGCGCTGTAGACGCTCCTTGATGTAGTCCAGGTCGTAGTGGCTCTGGGC
>NNCB01000705.1:0-14887 GCA_002317545.1 Scenedesmus quadricauda | reverse complement strand
CATGCACACCAACCATTGGCTTGCCTCTTGACCATTTACACAGCAACCCCACTTGCAACACCAGGGGCAGCGCTTGCAGCACTCAAAGCAGCTGCAGCCCACCCCTCCTGGGTACCGTACCCAACCACCACGACCTCATTGAGCGACTGCCTCCGAGTCGTCAGAGCTCCTGAAACTCATCACGGTAGCAGCGCACAGCCGCAGCTCTCACACCACGAAGCAAAGCCAGCATGCCTGGGGAGCAGTGCGTTGGCTCGCGCCCGGCGTGAAGCGCCGGCGGACGCGATCAACAGGCCATGGGTGACCAGCTGACGCCTGATTCCCTGCGTGCAGCCCACAAGACTTGCGCATCCATCTGACAGCCGCCCATGAGCTCCTGCCCGGGTTGGTCCCAGACGGGCGAGGGAGGCGGGGGTCTCGACATATGGGGTGGTGGAATGGAGGCGGTCTGGTGATTTCAGCGGCACGCACAGCAGCTGGTTGACCTCCTCGCAGCATGCAGGCCATGGTTCGGGCAATCGCAGCCAGCCAGTTGTGGCCGTGTCATCCGATTTGATGATATGCGATCACCGCGGCCTGTCGGCATCGATTCCAATGCGCGCGTCACCGTGCCTTCGATCCTTCAAACGTCCACCGGAGCATCAGATTGTCACTCCAGGGCTGGCCTGGGGCCGGCCCGACCAAGCTGATTTGGGGCGGCAACGATGAGGTGCAGGTATTTGTGCCGGTTGTCGATAATCATCCATAGTAATACGGCCCAGAGTACCACAGCTATAAGGAGGCCCTCCGGGGCAACGGTGATATGCGTTAGTAATATACCCACCATAACCGGGAAAATGACCAAAGCGCCGTAGCGTGCCTTGGGATAGGAAGCAAATGAGAGTCCACAGGCGCAAACAGCAGCCTGGTGGTATGCGGGATTTTTTGTGTCTTTAACGATTAGTATGGGACTCCTGGTGAAAGCCACGCAGACCTTGCCCATCGGTACGCATATGCGGTATGGACCGGTATTGGTGTTGGGTAGGTAGCCCTTGCCTACAAGGATACCCGTCATGTACTGACGATACCTGTCTGATGTACCCATTGCTATTGAATTTATAACTGATATTACCGGAATAGTTACATTGAACAAGATTCGCGGTTTTACCAACCGGTACATAGCCCCTTTCAATAAGTGTATTCATATAATTAAAATCACCTTCCTGGAAGGCCATATTGCTATGATACTTAATTTTCTACTAAGGGTAGCCGCCACTTGGGAGACGGCGCTACGGTCTGCCAGCTGTGCGGCCCCTCATCTGCCAGCCTTTATTCCAGGATACTTCACAACTGGCTTTACGGCCTGCATGCGCCAGCTGGATCCCCGGCACAGCTCCTGATCTGCTCCACGCAAACCGGTTGTCGTAGGCCGCTGACACTGTCCTCGCCAGATACTCTCGTCGCACGGCACTCTGATCATCGCCTCTCGGCATATGCCGCATGGTCCTCGATCCACCCCCGACACCCCAGCGTAACAGCGCGGCGTCAAGACAAGTTGCACACGGAAACTGGGAACTGAGGCTGTGGGTGATGTCGGGGTACATCCGGATCGGGATGCCGGGCTGAGCAAACAAGCGGCCAGCTGCCGAGCAGTCATTCACACCCCGCTCCATGTTCTTGGCACGCCTTGCAGTGTCGGCGCCTGGTCCCCGCGTCCAGGCCCAGCGCCACACGCTGGTTGGCGAGCGAGAAATCCTCCCCGGCGGTGTAGGACGCGGTGGTGCCTTTATTCAACCAGTCTCCATGCTGTACCTCTACGCCAAGTCTCTGCATAATACTTTCGTTGTCAGCTGGCTGTGGTGCGTTTCTCCCACAGGACTCTCTACCACTGCCTGAATTTCTGATCAACGACAGGCTTGAAAATAGCAGGTAGTGGGTTTTTAGCCCAATATGCTTCGTGAGCGGCGGATAGCTCATCTATCCGCCGGTTGTGCAACTCCATCGTTTCTTCCGTCCAAACAGAGCGGGTACTTTCTTCTTTCGTCCCATTTTAGAGCCCCTGCATCAAGTTGGGCCACTGCAGCTGCGCCTCCGTGGTTGAATTCCCCCCTCGGGGCCACCTGGCGCGTGCAAGACCTGCAATCCTCAGTCCGCATGTTGGCCCCAGCCAGCCACTGACTTGGCCCGGCCATGTGCCACAACACAAGGCTACACCCCAGCACGACTTGTCAGCGTCGGCCTTCACTCCCCCCTGCACACCACATTCATGACCCTTATCCCCCTATGACATACACCGCTGCACTGATGAGGATTATCAACCACCTTGCGTTCGTATCGCTCCGAGCTCGCAAATCGGTACCCCGCGCGCTTCCAAGCCCTGGAGCCGCGGCCAGCGCCTCGTGCTTCGGCGTCATGAGCTCGACGACCGCGCTGTCCTCGAACACGATGAAGCTGGTCCTCTGGACGTAGAAGGTCGAGTTCGCCCGGTACGATACCGGGAGCATGTTGACCTCGATCCACTGGAACTGCCGGCCGCCGTCGTTCTGCTGCATCTGCAGGCGCTCGAGCGTGTCGGGTTCGCCGCTGAGCGCCCGGGTCTCGCCGGCGCACTCGAGGGCTTGCCCTGAGAAATGAGCCTTATTGACGGGTGAAGCAGATAGATTGGTCTTGAACTACGCGTTGAAAGCCGTGCGTCGCGGCAGCGTCCCGGGCCAGGATGGTGCTGGGGCTCTGATGCACCGTGCCCCTCTCCCCTTCCCTCCGCCCTGACCGTCCCTAGGTCAAAACAGGCTGGCACCCCTTATATCTTAGGATACGGCGGACACGGCATGAGTTTTGTAATTGACCTTCTGGAGAAGGGGGCTTCGAAGGCAAAATGAGCTCTTCCACCGCTGTAACACGAACCACGGCCGACAATGCTGGTGATGCTTGCTTGCCGCACCTGCCACGCGGCAGTAGCACATTGCCGGGGACGCAACGAAGACCTTACTGATTCAGCACCTGCTTCTTGCGCCGGTTCTGTCGACACGCGACGCGGCGCTTTCGCGGGCGGCGCTTCGGCGGCGACGGCAGCGGTGCATCGCGCATCCGCCAAGTATCTGCGGTCAAGCCGTCGCCGCAGCTGCGCAGCCGGCGCTCGTGCGCGGCCGGCTACCCCGTGAGCGAGGCGGGGGGCCTCATCTGGGTGTGGCCGACGGCGGGCGATGACGAGGCCGCAGGTTGCGGCTGTGCTCGGGGGTACTTGCCCGCTGCGACGATACCGACCTGCAGAACGGCATTTAACACCCCATGTCACGCTGGCTTGACGCGTCCTTGTATGGCCCTTGATGACCTCGTTGCGACGCTTGCCGGCATGCACCAGCATCCGCATTGCTTCACACCGCTGCGTGGTGCGCTCCCGGCTCGCAGCGCGCGCAGCATCCCGATGCCGCGGGTCCTCCAGGAGCACGTGGCCGCCGACGACAAGTTGCTCAGGACCGTAGGGTGATGACCTAAGGGTCACTTCTCGATCATGCGAACTTTCTAAGGACCGAGCTGTCGCCAGTTCTTATCGAGGCTGTGCTGTCAACGCGCGCGGCGAGACCGATGCGTGGATCCGTGGCAGGAAGTGCGCCCCGCTGCCTGCACCGGAGCCGTGCCCCAGCCCGCGGACCTGGCTCGGCGCGTCCGTCGCCGCCGGCTGCGAAGTCTTCAGCGCCGCCGCCGTCTCCCTGACACATGCAAACCATTCTGGACCCCGCCGCGCCTCGAATCGCCCAGCTGGGACGTCGGCGTGGAGAACCTGGCAGGTGAGTCATCAACGCGCCACCCCTACCGACGCGCGCACTCATCAGTCCCCACGGCCGCCAACGCATCGCAGCCGCCGCCCCGCCGCCGGCGCCGCGTGCGGTCACCACAACTCGCTGCAGCGCCCGCCGCTTTCCGGCATCCCCCCGGCTTGGCTGGCCCATCTCGGCGGCTCCTGCTCACCGACAACCCCGCTGACTGCTGATCACAGCCCATCGCCACGCTCAACTGGCTGATTTGAAGCCACTGACCTAGCCCACCTGCCGCATCTCACCGGAGGCCTATCCGGCTGCGCCGCGAGAACACCGTCCGCGTGCCCTTTCCAGCCCGTCAGCCCCGCGCCCTCATTCCCACGCCGGCGGCGACGGCGGCAACGGCCTCGACAGCAGATCCCGCCGACCGGCGCGCCTGGCGCGGCGCCGCAACCTCGCCGCCGCCGAACCCGGCGACACCGTTGCGATCTGGGGCTGTGGACCCGTGGGGCTGTTCACGATCCAGTCTGCCTGTCGTGGCGGGGCCGCGCGGGTCATTCGCCATCGATCATTTCTGCTGGCTCGCGCGGCCAAATCGCTCGGCGCGGAGATACTCGATTACCGGCAGATAGGTTCGCGAGGCGCCGACCAAGGCCGTGGACGCTGAGTGAACGGGCGGAGCGTCTGGGTCAGTGGTGTCGGGTGACAGATCTGGGTTCAAAAGGGCGCGAGGCCGGCCAGCCTCGGCCCGATGTGTGAGCTTTGCAGCACCTGCGGGGCTGCCAGATGTTTTGAGCGGCGGTCCGGTGCCATGTGACGTCGGACGTCCCGGTTGTGTGATGTCCATCGATCTCCGCCGAGAGCGGCCCTTCTGCCCCTTCTCCGATCTTCATATCCCCCGCCGGCCCATGGCGTCGATCGAGTTGCCGGGACCATGGAGCGTACGGGCCGACGGCAAAACGGACGCGAACGCGCATCGGGCGTCGGGCCAGCGCTCGCCGCATAGGCCCTGTTCTTGCGCGTCGCGCGCGTGATCAGCGGCAGAGCGCCCTGCGCGAAGGTCAGTTCGCCGAGCAGGTCGGCATCGCTGTCGGCGTCGAGATCCTCCTGGAAATAATAAAGTCCGAGGATCGCGTTGAGCGGGCCGCGATCATAGGACAGCTGGAATTCCTGTGTGACCTGTTCGGCGTCGGTCAGAAACACGATCTCGTCATGCGCAGCGGGCCGGCCGTCGACATCCGCGTTGTCTTGTCGCTCATGTTGTACCCCTACGTGCGTGATTTTTCGCTTACTGCTAGACCCCAGCTCCAACATCGACTTCTTTACTGCAGCTAGTGGCTGCCGTCCGGACGCCTGGCGGTCATGCTGTACAACAATCTGGTCAACGTGCCCGTCAGCTACTACCCCGTCCAGCTCAGAATCCGCCTTGACTTAACACCCAGACATCGCACCGCGCTGATATGCTGACCCCTGCTCCGCGAGCTCGGTCCGTGGCATTGACGCACTGGCTCATTGGGTTGGGAACGCTGTGTGTGCAGGTGTGTGTGTGTGTGCGGCTCCCTCTGGTGTGGCTTGTGTACGAGTTGAGCATCCCGAGGTAGGCTGATTCTTTCAGATCACGCGCTGGTTCCAACACATGCGTGCGTCCGCCGCGCCACCCTGCGCAGGTGATTGACCAGGACAACGCCTTCCTCCATGCCCAGGTGCGCGCCCCACGAACGCCCCAGATGCGCAGCAACCCTTACTGGCCGCTTCCCGCTCCGGCTGAATGCAGCCACACGCCCTCCGGGTGGCGGTGACGATGATCAACGCCTCGTACTCGCCGCTGGAAACGCCGCCGCCAGCAGGAACCGAGGAAGCCATGCACCATTCGCACAGCGGCGACACCCGCCGTCCCCAAGCCCACGAAAATCCATCGGCGCCCGGCATCGATCGAACATGTCACTCCCCCTCAATCGTCCAACCCACCCACCCACCACCACACCTGCCACGGCCGCCACATCGAGGACGTGTTGCTCAAGGCTCGGGGCCCCGGCGCTGGCGTCCTACTACACACCACTACAGAGCGACCGGCTCATCTCTGCAGGTGGGCGGCCTGAGATCCGGGCACGTGTCGTGCAGCCGTGGTGCCGGCGTGCAGCTCTCTACGTGCAGCGACCTGCTGCGAGTGTCGGATTGCAGATCGCAGCCAAAGCAACCACTGAGGATACAAATCCCTTGGCCCGCCAGCTAATCCTGAAGAAAACAAGTGCCATCCCCACCTTCAACGGCCGCCCCGCAGCGCGCCGCTGGATCGAGGAGCAGGCCGGCGGTGGCCCAGATTTCGGTGGCGCGCCCCTCGCGCCGCCGGCGCCGCTCCCCAAGCGAGTCGTGAACGACCGCTGGTCTCAGCACACCGCCGAGTGCAGCCACTGCGCTGCCGCCGCGGCCCGCCTGACCCGCGGCGTCGGCCTGGCCAAGGTCGCCGCCGCCGCGCTGTTCGCCGCCTTCTGCGGGCTGCTCGGCACGTTCGGCGCCCCCGGGCTGCTGGCGCGGGCGGCGGGGCCGGGGCTCGTGGCCGCGGCCGCGGCGGCCGGCGCGTGCAGCGCGGCGTGGTGGGCGCGGAGGGCCGAGGCGCTGCTGCGTGAGTTTCAGTACGTTGAATTTTCTCATGCTCAGAACCCCTGATGTAGTTCAGACGGTCAACCCCTGCGCATCGACGCTGCTATCATGTACCATCACGATACGATTGGTGCCATCCTCAATACACGTGTCGTTAGATCCGTCGAGTCAGGTTGGTGTTGTTGTATGCACCCTTATGCTTACCCTCCTGCCTGTGTCCGTGCTACCTTCTGCCTGCTGCCTGTATGCCAACATGCGCCTGTTACAAAATTTACATCCTGCTTCATGATCCCATGCATGCTAGATGCCACACGAGCCATGACAATAAATGTGAATAATGGCACCCTGCCAACTTTCACACAAGTGAAACCCTGTTTGCGCCAGCACCATGCACTTTGCTGTCCGTTTTTGCCGCCACATTCTCAACAGTTCAGGGCATCGCGTCATTGATTTTCTCACTTGGAGCGCTGTTACAAGCTTTTGCACAATCCAAAGGAGCTGTTCGCCGTTGCCCTATCAATGTATCCCCCAATCGTCTCTTTTACACAGGAAGCAAAGAAAGGGAGGACCAGCAGCAGTATAATATGTAATCAGTATTTTTTCAATTGCTTATGCATTGCGCTGCAGCCTGCGCCGATCGATTGTCACTTGCTCACAGCGCGGCTGCGTGATAGCAACGCGAGCCACGCAAGCATCGCGACGCCGTGGACATGGACCCAAAAGGGCCCGCGACCGGCATCGACAAAATGCCGCACGAATGCAGCACCCGAAGACATGAGGCACAGGGATGGGCAGAGCGCGATCGTCACCCTAAACGTGTCGGCGGTCGCGCGGCGCCCCCCGGCTGCTTCGCGTCCAGCCCTCGTTCGCCAGCCCCAGCAGCAGCGCGCCCCTCTGCCGCTCAAGCACCTCCTCGGTCTGCCGCTGCCGCGCCTCCGCGCCGCGCATCCGCGCCTCCAAGGCCGCCAGCTTTGCGCCTTTGCGCTGCAGCACGGACTGCAGGCGGCCGTGCACCTCGGGTTGTGCAGGGGTTGTGGCGGCAGGGATTGTGGACAGCGTGCAACTGGAGCAACCAAACCGCCCGAGCCACGCACACACCATTTGCTGTGTAGCTCAAGGCTCGTCGTCGGGCTCAAGCCAGGCGCATTAGTCGGATGCAGCAATATGCGGCTATTGTCCTTCGTCAAGACGGGAGAAGGGCAGGCAGAAGAACGCATGAATGCAGTGATTGTCTCGAAGCCCTTGCCTCACCTCACCATCGCGCCGATCTGCTGCGCCTTGACCTCATTCTCGCCCGAGGTTTCGAGCTGGCGCTGGATACCCGACACCAGCCGCTCGATGCGCGCGCCGTCGATCGGCCGCTTGCGGCACGCGATCTGGATGCTGCGCATCAGCTCTGCACGCAGATCTCGCCAGACTTGCTTCGAGGATCTGTGCTGAGTCGGCTTCGCAAGCCCTATGTGGCCCTCGAGCTTCTGCACGTCGGCATCTTTGCTGGCAGCTCCGGATCGCGATTGATCTTGTCTTGCCTTTCTGGATCAGACCTTCGTCGACTGTGGACGACGGTCAAGTCGAGCTACTGTGAAAGCCATAAGTGCAAGTGTCGCCGGCCGAGCCCTAACCCCCTACCTGCCTAACTCCTTCCAGTCGGGGGAGATGCGGTAGATCAGGTCCGAACTGGCGTTGACCATCGCACTCAGCCGGTTCTCGCTGCGGCGCAGCGCTTCTTCCTGCTGCTTGCGCTCGGTGACGTCGCGGGTGGTGCCGGCGATGGCTTCCACCTCGCCATCCGGTGACATCACCGGGATGAAGATGTAGTCGTAGATGCGCGTCCCAGCGTGGTGGCGGGAGTGGCACCTGTGCGGATCAGGGCAGGCCGCGCACGCGTTGGGATGAAGCCGCTGGCGGAGCACAAGGGAGTCGGCCTGCTCGTGCTGCGACCTGCGGGCATCCATGCAGCTGCATATGGGCCCCACTTTTTCAAAGCTACGGTTGGCCAGCTCGAGCCGCGCCTCGCGCCGGCTTCGACCCGCGCCTCGCAGTTGCAGGCTCGCGCACATTTGGTAATCGGCAAACCCGGTCGCGCCTCTGCTGCGCGCAGCGCCCGCGCCCGCCGACGCCGATACCGACCTGCGGCTGCATCAGCGTCTGCGATCGCTTCTGGGCGGTCACGACGATCTTTCGCCGAGCGGTGCATCAACGTCCTGCGCCCGACAGGGCGGCGTTGGCCAGGCGCACGTCATCCAGCCGCGCCTCGTACTTTGGCACAGCTCGCGACCGCGGCGGCCCGGCCTGCGGGTCGCCGAAGCAGCTGCGACGTCAGCTGGGCGCGCGGGCCCACGCGCGGGCTGCATGCGTGCCGCTGAGCCGCCGCTCCAGCTGCATGCACCACGCCGCAATGGAGCGGCGCGCGCGGCAGCTGCCCGGAAAGCAGCGGCGCCGCAAACATCCAGCAGGCGGCGGGCCTCGACACCACAGCCGCCAGCATCCCACGGCGCTGCAAGCATGCTCGTGCCACCTCGTCGCGGGTCGGCGCGCATGCAGCAGCTGGGCAACCCTCACCTCGCGCTCTGAGACCTTGGCCTGGTGGACCTCTCTCTGCTCCGCCTTGATGTCGCGCACTTGCTGCTTCAGCTGGTCGTACGCCGACCGCGCCTTGGCGGCGGAGCCCGCTGCGGCGCGTGCGTGGGATGGAGGGGGTGGAGCGTCACGGCGGGGCGCGTGGGCAACCTGCGCATTTGACTGCGAGTTTTCAAGCATGCTGGGCAGCAGGGCGCCGTCCTAGCAGTGTGCGTGTCGGCGGCGGCAAGCACTCTGCGACCCGTTCGCATCCTGCAGCGCCGCGCCGCTTGCATTGCAGCTGGCGGCATGCAATCCCCACCAGTCTGTTTGTTTCAAGTACCCGCCTTGTTGCTTCATTGGGCTTCCATGGTCCGCTGCTCTTTCAGCCATAAGGCAGTCATGCAGTACCAGCTGCAGTGTCAACAAGCGATCTATTATTTTTTGAGCGTGCAGATGGTCCCTATTTTTTTGATGTTGACGGAAATCAATATATAGATTACACCCTAGCATGGGGACCCTTGATTGTAGGTAGTAACCATCCGAGTTGCATTATCACCCGCTGTCATCCATCAACCACGAGGCTTATGCTTTTGGGATGCACAGCTTCACACGTATTTCCTACCTATCAGTACGTCAAGCATTTGAACTCCTGGCGATACCCTGCCGCATTGCACACACCACACATTCATCAATGGCACACTGCTTGAGCGCAGCTGCGCCTTACACGCAGCAGGGAAATGCATTAAGCCGAATTGCCTCATTGGCGCGCCCTAGGGCTGTGTCTGTGCAGGCAGCGGCCAAGGAGGACGTGCTTCTTCGAAGGTGCGGCCATTCAATGCGAACAGCTCTTCGGCGATTGTACACAGTATTCGAATTGCATGCGTGCATGGCGGCGGGGTCACTGATGTCCGCCGCCCTTGTCGGCCACAAAATCGAAGCGCGCGCTTGTCGGCCGAAGCACAGCTGATGTTCCGAACCGCGTCCCACATCCTCGCACCAGCCCGCCCTGTCACTCTTGTCGGCTCCGCCGCAGCCTCTCTCAACTGCGCGAGATCGCCGTGCTGGCCGTCGACGGCACCAACCTGGTCGCCGACGCCAAGCGCCGCCACAGCACGGCGCCCAGCGCGACCGCGGCGCTCGGCCGCACCCTCATGGGTGCGCCGCTGATGGCCGGCTTCGGCAAGGACGCGTGGCATACCGGTCAGCTTCAAGGATGAGGCGTCGAACCATCAGGCGATGACCGACATCCGGAAGGCCAAGGTCGACGGTGTAAAAGTGCCCGACCAGATCGTCGAACTTGGCGCGGAAAGCGGCAAGCTGGCGGTCGTCGGTTGGGGAATGAGGTGGCAGTCCTTTGGGTCCGATCCTCCAGCGCGAGGGGATCCGGCGTACCTTTCCTTCAGACCCGCGCAGTTGATGGCGATGGATGTCCGTCATCACGCATCGGTTCGCCCACGAACATTCTGGAAGCGGCGTCCAGCGCGGCGTCCTTCTCCACGTACTTTGCGCCTGCGTGCTGCAGGCGTGCTGTCTGTGGTCAGATCTCACCCGCTGCAGCCTCAGCCGTACACCGGGATGGTCAAGATCGTCTCGGGGGAGATTGCGGAGGACCTCGCCACTTACATGGTGCCTGCACGCCATCGGGCGACGCACTGCCGATGCCCAGCAGCAAACGGCAGTGGTGAAAAGGGAAAATATCACGCGGCATGGATTTGGGCTACGATTTTCCGTCGGAATCCGACGCAGGCAACAACCCAGCATTGGAAGCTTCGCAGCAGCTGTCTTGCGGCCACGTGAGCATCGGGCGGGCCAAGCGCCCGCCTTCGGCCGCGTTGGCGGAGCTCGGCCACCGGTCGGGCTGCGCGACCAAGCAGGCCGCCGCCTGATCGGCGGCCTTCGACGCGCGGCTCTCGCAGGCCGAGGGCGAACAGACAAACAATGCGCTGGCGCTGGAGCGCGACATGAAGGCGATTTCGACGCGGTCCACGCGGCGGGCGGCTATGTCTATTGCAGGCGCCGTCGCTGCGGATCTTGCCGGAGCTGCGATGCAAGCTTGCAGGGGGCGCGCATGCGACCGGGGCGTAGCGGCTGCTCAGGTTCTGCCTGGCTAGCATGCGGCATGCGCGCAGGGGCTCGATCATGGAAAGGCCAGGCAGATGCTCTGCCGCCGGCGGTCGTTGCCGCTGCCAACGCCCGCCTCACCCTGCCTCGCCTCTTGGCTTGCCGCACGCACGTCCAGGTGCTGCCGTTTTGCTCAGAGGAGACGCTGGAGCAGCTCGAGAAGAACCTGTCGAGCCTGCCCAGCGTGACCAAGCTGCTGCAGAGCGGGGCCACGCCGCAGGACATCACGGACCGGATTCTGGACGGCATCGGCACGGCGGGGGCGCCTCTGGCCATCACGCCCAAGTGGGTGGCGCGGATTTTGGTGATGACAGGCTTCGCACCGTTCTTCATGAACGCAGGAGCTGTTCGCGTTGCGCGATGCGGTTGAGAAGGCAGGGGATCTTGCGCACCCACCCGCGGCGAAGTGGTGCACGGCTGCCCACGCCATGCCATGAGGCCTGCTGCATGTGGCTAAGGCAAGCTTCCTCAATCCCCTTTCAAATTTTTGGGCGTTGGAGGGGAAGCCCGGGCCTTCTCTTCTCAGTTGGGTGCTGTCGCTTTGGCTTCTGCCGACGCCCACACGCACGCCCAGTCGCCTCCGATCGCGTATAGGTACGGCCCCGTGAGGCGGCGCCCTCAAGGACCGGATGAAGCGGGCGGTGGCGTCGCTGGGGCCCAGGGAGGTGCGCGCCACATGCGGAGCAGGGCAAGACGGGTGATCTTTCCGGACGCCCCTTAAGGGGTGCTATCGGCCAGGCGGGGAGCGGGGGCGGCATTGGGCAGGCGCAGGCAGACGGTCAGGCCGGGTCACGTGCTTCAGCGACTGGGGCGTGCCTGCCAAGAGACGCGGCTGCCTGGGCCTCTTGCGCTGCTGATGTTGAGCATATGGTTTGCAGGGTCGTGTACAGATGAACGTGGGATGCCATGATGCAGCACACACCGCACCTTGACTGTACTTGGGGCACCCACAATGCCCGCAGGTGCGCTGCGAGCTCTGCAATGAGTCCACAAGTTCAGCAGGAGGAGGTCTTGGACTATGAGCAACCCGAGCCACATGTCCGCTTGAGAGCTCGCATTCTTGGCGCCGAAGCATTTAGGCAGAGGCACAGACAACAGTACTATAGCATCGACAAAAATCAGACAGTGCAAGGAGTCCCTTGCTCCGGAAAGGCAGAAAGATCATCAAGCACTAGATCTTCCTGGAGACCGCGCACATCAAAACCAAGTCTTCGATTGATATGTCGAGAACATTTTCGTTCTGCTGATCACAGTGCTAGGTTAAGCTTGGAAGTTCCATTACTGCCATAGCCATTCTGGGTGTTGGCGAGTAACGTTTGAGGAGTATAAAAGATACGAGGCCGGGTTCAGGACGATCTTGGTGTAGAGGTCCTGCTCGTGGTGCGCAGGTCGCTCTCACATGTCTGCGAGCGTCGTCGAGCGGGGCTATACCAAGCAGCAGAGATGGTTCGAACTTGCCATCGCGGATCATGGCGAGCAGCTCGCCGGTATAGCGCTGGACGTGCGTCTGCCCGCTCTTCACCGTCAGCCCCTTTTCCATCAACTGGCCGAGCGGGAATTTATCGGCGAAGCGCCATAAGCCATAAACGCCGGGGATGACGATCGAAGTGGCGGCGGACCAGATGACTGGAGCGGTCCCGCCACGCTGCAGCGTGACCCACCACCAGCGTCGATCTATCTCGCCCGACAACCTGTGCACGGCACTCGCTCCCCGGGCCGAGCCAGTCGGGCACGCCCCGAAACCGTAGCCGCCTGCAGCTGCAGGCAAAGGCTGGCTCATCGGGCACGCCACCACCGCTCAGCGTGCGCACAACACCGCGGCATGGGTTGCATCCAAACGGCGAGGCGACACCGCCGGCTGCGCCCTCGCCCCTGCCGGAGGCAAAGAGACCCCAAAATGGTGGTCGCCGCTCAAGGCTGCGAGGCCGTCGCACGGTAGCTGTCTGACTTTACAACCATAGCTATACCAATGATGCACTCAATGCGCCATTTCGCCTTATACCTCGCGTCACCTCCCATTCCCTATCGCTTGATGAACCCCAAGCATCTATGCCTGGTATAATGATGTACCGCAATGCACCCTCAGCGCCACGTTTTTGTGAACCAGTACCTGCTGATACGCGACCTGGGGCGCGGCGGCACGGCGCGTGAAACCGTTGACGAGCCGAAGCCGACATGGTTTTGCACCGCGCAAGCTGTCATGTCCGTGCTGGGGCGTCCCGGCGCATAAGCCGAACAAGACCAAAGGACATGATATGAAGGAATGGACGATGATCGCGGCAAGTTTCGCGTTGACGCTTCCCGCGGTAGCCGTTGCGCAGCCGCCGCAGGATGGCGGCCGCATGTTTGCGACGCAGCCAATGGTGCGGCATGAAAGCGAGCCAGTACAAAGCCCTGATGTTGGCCCGGCGGCTTGGTGATGCCACGTGCTGCGCCAGTTCCCAGAACACCGTCGGCGCGCTGTTAATGAGCGCCGCGGCATTGGCGCATGCCGATCGCAGGTCGTCCACCGGCGGCGGGGCCTGCACCGCAGGCCGCAACCGCACCGTGAGCATGGCCTCGACTTGCCCGGGCTGTCCGGCGCGTGGGCGCCGCTGGCGGCGGCCAGCGGCGGGTCCGGCCCGGTGGCGGCGCTGGCGGCGGGCCAGAGCTTCAGCAGCATGGGCGGCCGCAGCGGCGAGAGCCGCGCTGCCGCGCGCCGGCTCGGGCGGAGCTCCAGCTTCGCGTCGCCTTCCGCACGCCCCGCGCGCTGAGCGCCGCGCCGAGCCGCGCGGCGCCGTCGCTGCTGTCCGGCACAGCGGCCGCGAGCCGGGCCGCGTCGCTGGTGGCGGCGCAGGTGCCGGCCCCGCTTGCTAGGGGCCGAGCCGGCGGGGCCTGGGCGGTTCTCAGCTGCACGCGCAGCCCCAGCGCAGACGCAGGGCGCTACGCCAGAGCCTCTGCTCGCTCCCCCTCCAGACGCAGCGGTATGTCAACAGGCTTGCCTCCGACGCACCAGCAGCAGCAGCAGCAGCAGCAGCAGCAGCAGCAGCAGCAGCAGCAGCAGGTGAATCAAAGTCAATGGCAAAGCAGACAACATGCGAAGAATTGCAAAGTAGTGCAACAGAGACCCAGCAAGCACAGCAGCAGCCGCCATCACCCCAACACTCGCCCTTACGCAACAGCAAGACTGGGCAAGATTTCGCAGGGCCGCGGCGAGCAGCAGCACCGCTGCGCAATACAACAGCAGCAGCAGCACACTACCACCCGCCGCCGCTGCAGCAACACGCATCCACTGCGCAGCTGCAGCAGCAGCAGCAATCGCCGTCGCACCAGCCGCAGCAGCCAGCAACTTTTCTCTGCATCCTGTCTTCGCTGCCGACGCAGCGATCAGAGACTCTGGTGCGCGAGATGGCGGTCGCTTATGCGCCTTCAACCAGCCGAACGTCGTCAAGCTCGTCGAGGTCGTGCAGGAGCCACGGACGAAGCTGTATCTGGTGATGGAGTACCTCGAGGGGGAACGCTGCTGGCGCCAGCGACATGGCTCGTGGCCGCAGGGGCCGGCGGAGCCGACGGCGCCGGCTGTGGCGATAGCGGGGACGCGCTCGGGGGTGTCGATGCCTAGTGGAGACTGGGCCGCTGCCCGAAGCGCTGGCCAGGAGTATTCTGGTGCGCTTGGCTGCGGCTTGGGGCACGGGAATGAGATCATCAGCCGCAAGAGGCGACGGCGCAAACGCCTGTGCTCACATGCAGAGCCGGTGCTTGCACGGGGTGACCATGTGCAAGAGGTCGCTGATCGCGGCTGTGACAGTTCTGATCGCTACGCCGGCCCCCTAGGTCAAGCCTTGCGGCCTGCCCTTCCCTCTGCCGCCGCGCAACTGACGCTGACC
>NNCB01000704.1:0-14894 GCA_002317545.1 Scenedesmus quadricauda | reverse complement strand
GAGGGGGTTGTGGCGAACGCCCATCACTGGCGGGCGGAGGCGAGGGAGAGGGTTCGACGGGGGGAGCTGCGGTGTCATTGGCTGCAGGCGCCGGCTGGGCTGGCGGCTGTGCGAAGCGGCCGCGCAAACGCGCAATCGCGCCGCGCGCATGCGCATGCTGGCCCGCAGCCGTGCGCTCTCACAAGCGCGTGCGGATGCAGTTGAAGGCGCATGCATGCAGGCACGCGCACGCGGCTGCACGCAGCTGCATGCACGCGCATGTGCGTGCCATGCGGCGCGGCATGGCACCGCACCTGCCGCGTTGGTGACCAAGGCCAGCCCAAACACCGCCGGCGCTGTCAGCATGAGCAGCGCCGCGGCGCTCGCCCTCGGGCCGAACGCGTCCGTCAGCGACCCTATGAGGATCTGCGACCCGATCGCGCCGCACACTGACGCGTGCCGGCGTTGTACGTCGCGCGACAGGGTGAGCTGGTCGCGCAGATAATCGGCGAACAGGCCGGGGCCGCACCGTGGAAAGACGAAGGTGCCGGCGCCGCTCGAACTGGAAAGCGCGAGGTTGTGCCGCGTGGCCGACGCAGCTTGAGGCGCGTCGCCTTGCGCTCAGAGTCGACGGGGAGCGCGTAGGTCGCGCCCTCGGGCGCGCTGTGCCACTTGACGGCGGGCGGCGCGGCTGAGGGGCCTGGGCGGCTGCCGCCGCGGCCGGCAGCGGCCGTCGCTGAGTCCTCGTTGTCGCCGCCGCTGCGCTGGGGCCATTGCGTGTGCGTTGAGCTGGATACCTCCCCAGGGGCCGCCATCTGACGTCGCACGCACCCGGAGGGCCGGTCAGCTGCACCCCATGTCGATCACGTGCTGCGCCTCGTCGCGCACATGCGGGCCGGTCGCCTCGCCGAGCATGGTCGCGTACAGCGACATTTCCTCCGACGCGGCATGTGCGGTGACCTCGACGCGAAAGGCTTCGAACAGTTTTTCGCGCTCGGGACTGTCGCCCTTGGTCTGTTCGATCTGGTCGAGCAGTTCGCGGTGGCGATCGTGGTCGGCCTTGAGGCGGGCAAAGATTTTCGTTTCGGCCATGTTCGTCTCCTTTGCGAGGTTGGCTGCTCAGGCGGACACATGAACTTTGCGGTGCGCCAGGGTGTCGCTGGTGTTCATTTTATCAGTGAAACATGGGTCCATTCAATCGGGCACAGACCAATGACGGCGCTGCAGTGCTGGACTTCCCAATGCATCACGCCCTGGCCGCCCCCACATGTCCAAGATGCCATATGAGCCCATTATAAAATGCTTATTGCGTTTGAGATTGCCGGGCTCATCCAGCACCTTGCTGCAGCTCGACCTGCATAGGCTAAACGCTGAGTTGCTGAATAGTGACTGCTATGATTGGGTGCGCATGGCCCGTAGTGCCCCTTTGAGCCTCTTTTGCTACGTTCAACCTAGTGTCACCCCAGGGACACCATGCGAGCGCAAGGCATCACTGGTCGCAGTCTTGCGATGCCATTCACATCTTGCTGGGGTGCGCTGCTTTTGTGCCGGGACACACAGTAACTGCTGCTGGAAGTGACTTGTGGCATGCGTTGCTACCGGCGCCGTCCCATGTCGCATGGAGCATCACCTCGTGCTCCTGGACCTGCCCGTGCAAGAGGGCTGGCTGCATCCAGTTGAACACAAGTGCTGCTCACCATGTTGGGGCGCACCATGTATACGACAAGGGTATCATTAAACCAACACAGTTGCGCACATTATGCTGCCGACAAGGCATAGACGAAGCCCCATAGCTAGGCTGGAACCTTATCACCAGGGAGCTGCCAGAGCGTGTGCAATCCCAGCCCGCAAAGCAGGTGCATCGATGCACGCTTGCTACTGCTCAGCACACCCTGCTCAGGCCGGCTGCAGCGTCGCTGGCGCTATGGTGGAATCGTGTGTTCGCTCCAAGTGCCATCAGCGTCGCGGCGCCCAAAGCAGGTGCACGCGAATGCCAGCCAGAGGCCGGGCACATGGCCGCTTCCGAGTGGCGCATGCTGGCCGTCGGCGCTTTGGCGCCACATCTGCGCATGCTTGTGAGCAGGCGTCGCGAGCAGCGCGCACATCTCCACCGCGGGCAAGGTGAAAGGGCGCGCCTGCCGAACAAGTTCTATTCATAACGGTTTAAGAAAAACCGTGCTCGCAAAGGACCGGTGGGCGGGTGCGGCCGCCGGTGCCGGCGCGCCAGAATGGTAACGGCAAGTGGACTGATGCATGTATGCGTACCTTATCTATCACCAAGGCAGTTCTAGCGCTGTGCCTGCTTTATATGAAGCACTTCGTCAGCGACCTCATTCCTGATCAGGCCTGACGAGTCGCCGTAATCTTCGACATTTGCTGAGCTGTCTGCAACAAAAATCAGCCGGCAAGGGCGCGGACTGCACCGCAGCCCAAAAGCATCGCCGCTGTCCCCGTCGCGCAAAGGGACTGTGGCGCAGAAGCGGGGAGTGTCATCAAAGACTTGTACGACCGACTCCATGCCGCCGACGAAAGAAATATTGGCGACTTGAGCATGCCATCGCCCTTGGACGAGCCAACATTGTGGGACTGTGCGGCGCTGGTCGCGTGCCGTGCTGGGGCTGAGGATCCGGGAGCGCTGCAGCTGAGAGGATCGACAAACCGCCTGCTGAGCGGCATCAGGCACAGCGGAAGGCTCACAGCGCGCAGCGCGGGAGGCAGCTGCCGAACACGGGCACGCCCTTTTGAGTGCGGCCGGCGGGGGAGCCACTCGCGTCACGTGGCTCCACAGGAGCTGTGCGAATGAGGTGGTCGGGTAGGGTAGATCAGCTGCTCATCGAATACGCAGTTCGACGGTGAGCACAGCGAGACGCGGAGCGCAGGTGCCGGCACTGTTGCGAACAAGAAAAGCACAAGTCAGGGTCAGTTTGTGGCGACCGGCCGGGGCGGCCCCGCGCGCTCTGGCGAGTTGACGCCAGCGACAGCAGCAGCAAGGGACGAAGCCGGCGCAGGCCGGCGGCACGTGCTTGGATGCCAGCGGCGCACGCAAAGAAGGAGGAGACAGCAGTGGATCGGCAGCAAACAAGGCGCCGGGCGCGGCTCAAAATCGGCCGCTGCTGGGTGCTAGCCAGCAAGGGCTGGCAGCGTGGGTAGGGGTAGGGCACATGGTGGCGCCCACAGCTGCGCCTGACAAGAGCGGCGCACGACGCATGCATGCCGATCAGCAGCGCGAGGTTCGCCGGCCTGCGGAAGTGCGCCGGCAGCAGCCCCTGCTCGGCGGCGCGCTTTGCCATCTCGACAACCCGCGCGACGGGCACCTCGCCCTCGAACGGACAGCCGAACGCCGTCGCTGGTGATTGCCCGGAACGGTCCGCACCTTTTGCAAACCCAACGATTTCCATCGCAGCCTCAAGCGATTCATCGGCGCTTTGCCCCTCGTCATCCGAAACGTCGCTGGTCACACAGCGTGCTCACCCCGCTGGCCGCCCCGAGGCGCCCGGCCCGGGCGACCGCCATCCTTCTGCTACGGACCTGCTCCCACCCGCGCTGCCCGACGCGTAGACGATCGACGATCGTCGTCGCGCTGCTGCCGCCAATGGCGGCGTCGGCGCCGCTGCGCGCGGCTCTGTCGTGCGCCGCTTTAGGCTCGCACGGGTAGCTGGGGCCGCCGCCGGCAAAGCGTCTGAGAGCCGCTGCTGCTGCTGCGGCGGCCGCGCCGGTGCTCACAGAGTCTTGCTGTGTCTCGGAAGGGCCGCCGCGCAGCCCTGAGCGGCTGCGGCGCGCTGTGCGGGCAACACCGTCCCGACCGCGCCGAGCCGCGGCGGCGCCTGGGCCGCGATCGGCAGCAGCGCCTGCCCCAGCGGCGGCAGCGCGTCGAACCCCACTTGGGCCCGCAACGGCTGCTGCACCTGGCGCCTGGCCGCGACGCCGCAGCTGCTTGCGAAGCTGCTGGCCACACCGTCGGACGGCCTGCTCGCCGCCAGCCCTTGCACAACACGGCCGCCGCCACCGCCGCTGCTGCGCAGCGCCGCCGCGCCGTCCACGCCGCTCGCGCTGCCCGGCCCCCGCCCGTACGCAGCCGAAAGGCCGGCCGCTGACGCCGGGGCGGCCGACGAGGCTGGCGACGACTCCGGCGCCGGCGCGGCGCCCCCGGCCGGGCTGCTGCAGCGCGCCACGAACGACGCGACCTCCGCCTCGGGCGCCCCCTGGGGCGGCACCTGGATGTCAACGACTTGGTCAGACATCGACCGGCTGATGGTCAAGCCCAGTCTACATGCGGGCAGGGGCGCATGGCCTCAAGGAAGGCGAGTTCACCCTCACCGACGAGGGGCTGCGCGCGCTGATCCAGAAATACACGCGCGAGGCAGGCGTCCGTACCCTGGAGCGCGAGATGAGCAAGTCGCGGGCGTGGGGAGAGGGGGGCGTCGGGGCAGCAGGTTCTGCACGCCATCGCGAGACCGAAATCCGACCGGCTGATCCCGACATCGACGCTCATCTGCGAGCAGCACAATCGAACGACTGGCGCACACCCATAGCGAGCGTGACGATGAACGCGGCGCAGGCGATGACGACCCATGGGCGTTTCATGGGGGAGAGTGCGGAAGAGGTCATATCGCGCCGATGTACTCCCCCCGCAGGTCGCGGCGAGTGTCCAGCGCCAGATACGGCATTGTCAACGGACTTGGTCCAGTGGTCTTGGAGTGCAGCACCGACGCACGATCACCGTGTAGCCACGGCGCGACAGCGCGAGCGCGACGCGCGCAACGTCGGCACCGGGACGCGGCGGACGTGCTCGGCGGCCGCCGGCCGGGTCGGCCAGGGGCGTGCGGGCCGCTCCGCCGGCGCCGCTGCCGCCGCCGCTCGGCCGGGGCCTGCTCCGGGCGCTCACGAGGGCGGCCATGGCGCTGGAGGCGTCGCTCTGCAGCTTGTGCTCGAAATAGGTCGAGCGGGAGAGCAGCACAGACACCTGATAGGCTGTGGTGGCCCGTGGGTCCGGCGCCGCCGCCGACGCTGTGAGACGCCGCAGCGCCGCCGCCGCATCGGCGCCCATGCCCGCTGCCTTCGTCGTCGCCCGTGTCAGTACAACGGCCGCGCCGCGCGCATGGATTGTCGCATCGACACGCTGCGTCACAGCGGCGCTTCTGCCGACTCCTCAAGCGCAAATAGTGCGGTGCCCGAGCCTTCGCTGCTGGTCGTGCAGGTGGCTTGACTCTGCCGGAACGCTCTTGCCGTAGCCGTTCGCGCGAGCGGCGTCGCAGCCTTGCCAGCAACTGCTCCAGCGTGGTCATACGCACGTCGGCCCGCAACGCCAAATTCGCGGTCGATGTTTCGTTATTGTGGACCGCGGCCTATGTCGACAGCCGCGGCGACCCTACATGCGATCTGCGTTCGAACATCGCCGCCGAAAGCCGCGCCAAGATCATCTACGAGCGGCTCATCAACATCACCGACGATCCGGGCATCAAGGATGCACTGGGGTTCCTGATGACTCGCGAGGTTGCGCACCAGAAGAGCTTCGAAAAAAGCGCTCTATTCGATCGTCGATAATTTTCCGTCGGGCAAGCTGCCGGGGCTGCAAACTTATAAGGTCAAGATCTTACACAAGCCTCATAACAGGGTTTGAAGGCGATGCACGTGGTCCACCAGGGTATAAGTTGTTTGGAAAGATTTCCCCAAGATAGGATAGAAAAAAGTACCTTGTGGGTTTTTCTGGGCGCTTTTTAACTACTTTTCAAGAAGTTACACCATCAGAAGGTCACTGTCTTTCACATAAACAATTTCATTGTTCCAAATAGCCATGCGCCAGTGGTCGCGGGAGCCAATGATGGTCAGGCGGTGACCTTTTCTTACCTCCTCCACTACCGGAGCGGCCGACGAAGGATATACCCTAAAAAAAGGTCTAGCTTACGACAATTCACTTGGGGTTCTGCACATTGATGTGCATGACCTAATGTGCGCTGGATTGACGTATACGTAAACTTGAGTAAACTGGCTCAACAAATGCTGGTCTCGGCGCTAAGCTGTGGAGGCGGCACTGGGGCTTGCCGCTTCGAAGGCAGGCCCTGCATCGGTAGAATGGACGGGATGTCGGAACGATTGCCGGCGCCCGCCTGAAGCTTGGCGCGTGTTGACGAGGCAAGTGCGCGTCGACAGATCACTGCATCGCTCTTCATAGCTTTTTTTCATGACGTGTGTGTGTGTGTGTGTGGCTGTGTGTGTGTGTGTGTGTGTGTGTGTGTGTGTTGTGCGTGTGCGTGTGCGTGTGCGTGCGCGTGTGCGTGTGGTTCGGCGCACACACTTGAGCTCTGCTGCGCATCGTCGCGAGAGATCTGGGTGAACTTTGATTTGGGCGGCTTTTGTGATACAGTCAAAGCATCGCAATCTTTTCGTAATGCACACTCCACCGGTACTTGCAAGCCCTGCATGGCTTTGCCAGCAACACACTGTTACGCAGCGGCAGTGCACGTACTGCAGTATGGGCAGGTTTGTCAGAAGTAAGGCGTTGCCGGGAGCTTTGAGTCTGGATCTTTTCATGTTTTGATAACTAGATAATACAAAATTAATTTTAATTTATATCATTTAATGCAGTACAATTGACAAGTCGTTAAGTTTAATGCACGCTGCAAGAAATGGTGATGGTGGCAGAGCCGGGCAGCTTCTGCTGCGAACGATAAGCTTCTGATCATAATTCTTAATTAACGCCCTGGCATTCTCGATTGTGTGTAGGTTAAACCGTCAAGAAAAGCCACCGTCCTGTCTAGATAACACTGCTGCCGGTTGAGCCCTCTGACGCGATCCAGAGCTGACAGCCCGGATCGGCGATCCGAAAGGCATGCTCTCATGATCGGCTATTTCATTCTCCTTCACCGCTTTCCCGAACAGTTCAAACGGATGTTCGGACGATCTACGCCCCCGGAAACAGCTATGTGATCCATGTCGACAAAGGTTCAGGACCCGATTTTGCTTCAGACATCGCTGCTTTCCTGAGGTCCTACGAAGGCGTTGCGATGCTCGAATCGTAGCCCAGCCCCCACCACTGTAGCTGCTGTTGGAACATCACCGCCCCTGCCACCTGCATCCATGCTGCCGCTTTCACCGGCGCCAAAGGCTTCGCCACAGCTGCTGGACCCGTGCTGGCGCCCGAGCTCTCGAGATGGCTGCTGAGGGTGCCGCCGCTGCCCGCGTCGCTGCGCTGCCCGCGTCGCCACTGCGGCGCCGCTGCCGCTGCTGCTGCTCCTCCACCTGCCCGCCAGCCAGCTGCCCGTTAGGACCTCGCTGCCGCCGACACTGGAGGCGGCGGCCTCCCGCCCCACGGCTGCAACCCGAACGAACGCAGCTGCTGGGCAGGCATCTTAAGGCAGGTCCGCCGGCAGCGCTTGGCGGCTGCCGCGGCACGCCGTCGCTGGTTTTCAACTACACGCGCACCTGCCCGAGGGCTGAAGCATAGTGCTCCACCCATGACGCATCGCCGATTTTCGGCGCCCCGAGGGCAAAGACGCCAGCCACAGGCACCTGCATCTCCCGCTGTAGCTGCACGGCTGCCAGCTGTGCAAAGGCGCCGCCGAGGGAGTGACCTGCAAAGTACAGCCACGGCGACGCTTGTGTGCGGCCGCGGGTGATTGCCGCACCAGGGCCTCACGTATGCGGGCGCGCAGCTTGGGGATGCCCCCTGCAGCGAGTCCCACCATGCTGCGTGGACGCGCACCCAAACGTCCCCCTCCTTTCGGCTTCTTCTGGCGGCGCTCCAGATGATGCTGCTGCTGCTGCTGGTGGTCGTCCTCCTCCAATCCGCCCGCTGCACCGCTCGCCACCGCGACCGCATGGCAAGGTTGCAGGCAGGCGCACGGGCCAGAGCCAGCAGCACCGGTTCGGCCGCTGAAGCGAGCCATCCGTCCCTCTGATCACAACGACTACACAGCTGTCGCACATGACCAGGACTGCCGCGTGCGGCGCGCTGTGTCGATGAATGTGGCGCCTTGGACGGCGGCGCCCCACTGTCCTGAAGGCGTGCTGCTTGTCGGCCATAGGAGCGACTTCCATTGTTTTTGGCAGGATTTTTCCCGCGAGAGCGCCGTTTCCCGGCGTCGGAGGTGCGCCACCCGCGGCGCGTGGGGCAATCCCACGCGCTGCGGCCGCTGCCGCCACAGCCGAGGCTGAGCTAAAGGGTGATGCCGGTACAACCTTGATTGTCATTCCTCTTGCTTCTGATTTCGCATCTGTCGCATAAGTGTCCAGTACCGCACATGGAGATATTGAACGAGGTGAGAAACGCATCGCAGCCCCCAATCAGACACAAAATACAGTCGTTTGGATAACTTTGGAATCAAATAATGCTGCGATTATAACAGCCCGTGGCAGTTTCTGAAAAGATTCCTGCGCACCTGCAAGTGTATATCTTACCTGAGGTTCCTGAACTTTGAAACTACCAAAAGTCATATTTTGAGCTTCAACTAACCTAGCTTGTGAGAACGGGTTCCGCCAATGAACGCCAGGTGATCGCCAACAAGAGCAATCAGCTCGTAAATACTTAAGGCCATTCACCACACATACATTCAATTTTTTCAAAAACCTGCACAGCTTGCTTTTTTCCTGTCTAGTGCGGAATCAGCGTAACCCAAGTTTACACGTCGCAGCTGCAGAGCCTATGCATGCAACTTGGGTAGCACAGGGCACGATCCGGGGCAGGTGGTAGGTCGTTTCTTTGGATTTAATGGCGGGCGTAAGCAGATTCACCGTTAGCTTATCATCCTTAGGCTGCGTTAGATCCACCGAGACTGATACCCTTCTTTGCTTGGCAGAACGCCTCCTCCAAAACTTTGTATGAAACACCACTCCTTGCATGGAACTAATTTTAGCCCCGTTGATGGCGTGCATTCCCTGTCCTAGATAAACGCCTTTAGTAAATTTAAACAAAGGAAATTTGTTGAGTGAAGTAATTGGGATGCTTTTCCCAATGGCAGTCCTTGTTGTCAGAGCCAACCTGCTTGCTGCTGCACTGAAAACCGAATGGGCCATCACTGCGCGATTGGCTGATCTGCCAATGCACCCCGAATGGTCTATCAACGGAACCAATGCGGAGAACGGAAGGCGCTTTCGGTTCAAGCGAGACAACCTCGGCGACTATCTCAGCGGTTACGCGGATTCCGGCAACTTCCCGTGCTCAATGCCACTGACATGCGCGTTGTGTCGGCAACGGCCAGGCTTACAAAAGACTGGAGCTATCAATCAAAAAATTGTATTTACCAAGATGATCGCAAAATTGAACTACCTTTATTAGCTGATGGCTTTAAATACTTAAATAACGAGGCCCCTGAAATTGCGCTATCTTGATTCATAGAGCGGATCGTCCTCGAGAAACCACACCGTCATCGTCCGTTCTGGACGCATGCAGACTCCGCGGCCGACCAACGACCAGAGGTGTGCGCTGCTACCCTGCGGTCAAACCTGGGAGGCATCCTGACGATGCTGCCCTGCGCCGGGCTCGCCAGCCTGGGATGCCCTCGCCCATGTTCGCCCCACCAACTGCGTGGCATGCTTGTGCACGTACTTGGCGTGGCGGTGCACTGCGAAGACGGCCAGCAGGAACGCGCCTGCCGCCATGGCCAACCCCAGCAGCACCCACAGGCCGGCTCCTGTGGTGGAAAATGTGTGGCTTGCGTCTCTGGGGCAATGCGTCTCTGGGGCGACTGAAGAGCAGCAGGTCCGCGGCAAAACTTTGAGAGTCTTTGAGGCTAACCGGGCCGGCGCTCAGCACGGCACACGAGCTTGCCGGCAACAGCTGACGTCACAGGCCAGCCGCGCCGCCGACCTCTCTGGCCTAGCCCGCGTGCGATGATCCCCCGGACTGCGCGTCGCCGCGCCGCCGCAAGCTGGGCGATGCGATAAGCAGGGCTCGGAGCAGTTTCGCCGAGATTGTGGGGGACAATGCCTACTGCTCAGAAAGTCGCTCTGAGTGCGGTGCGGCATGCAGCTCCCGTCAGGCCGTGACCGGACCTGCGGCAAGCCCATGCGCGAGTGACTCCAGGGTGCTGGTTGAAAAAGATGCGCCCAAGCGTGGTCGCACCTGGTCCTGATGCGGCAGGTTCGCGCCGCCGCTGTCGACCAGATAGATGCACGGCAGGCGGTTCTCGAGCGCAATTTCCTGCGCGCGCAAGTGCTTTTTGACGGTCAGCGGATAGTAAGTGCCGCCCTTCACCGTTGCGTCGTTGCATACGATCATGCACTGGCGCCCCGACACGTGCCCGATGCCGCAGATCAGCCCGGCGCCCGGCACTTCGCATCATCAAGGTCATTGGCTGCCAGCTGCCCGATCTCGAGAAACGGCGAAGCGGGATCGAGCAGGCGTTGGAGGCGGCTTGAGCGTTGTCCCCGTGCCAAACGGCGTAGTTTCACCCATTCTCCAGCAGCGAGGCGATCCGGCGGCCATGATCTCACATCTACCATGCCGCACCTGTCCAGGCTTTGCCGAAGCACTGGCTGAGTTTGCTGGCGTCCCGATGCCGTAGTCCGTCACTGCAAATTGGCCCCACCGTCTGAAACCGCACTGGGTGGAGGCCACCCGTTGCAGAGCTGCGTTGGTGATGAGCGCCTGCAGCTGGCCGCTGCGCAGCATGTCCAGCATCTGCTCCTCGTCCTTGTCGTTCTCCCTGTTGGGTTTCAAAGGAGCGAGGTTCGGGGCTGGATACCTTTGAAGCGCACAGGCCAACCTGCTTGGTAATACATGCACGAGCTTTGCCGCTGCAGCTTACAGTGCTGGACCTCGCAAGAATGGCTGTTGCCGGCGAGTTGGGTCGCTAGCCAGAAGACGGAGGACCGGACTGCGACACATTCTTGCGCCGCGCACCAGGGCAGGGTGATGGCGGCCATCCCGAGGGCGCTGACCCTGGGTATGGAACTCGTCCCACACGCCCACGGCCTTCCCCTTGAGGTCGGGCAGCCGCCTGTGTCAGAGTTGATGCGCGCTGTCAGCAGCGCCGCGGAGTTGGCGGGGCTTGGGGGGTGGGGGGACGGGAGGAAGGGGATGGGAGGGGAGAGGTCACTTGTCGAGTCGTGGGACAAAATCGACGGACGGCAAAGCCGCCGGTGCAACGAAGACACAGACCGCCACACGGAAGCGGTTCGACAGGTCCATCCACAACAGCGCCGAGATCATCAACGAGATGAGGATCATCAACCCGCCCATCGTTGGCGTGCCCTTGTCGAGTTGGCGGTTGGAGGGGCCTACCGGTGTGATGGCGATGGAATGGCTGCAGGGGCCGCACTCCCCAGCACCACCCTCGACGGCATAGCAGTCCAGCGCGCTTGCGGCACAAGAGGTTTATGGGACGGTGTCGTCGGCGCGGGGCAACGGGATCAGGGTGGCCCCGCATTTGTACAATACCCCGGCAGAGGCGCCCAACGTCGCCTGTTACGGGCGTTGGAAAGTGTCGTTAAAAGCGGGCGGCTTGCCGAGATGGTCGGGCGGCACACATGTACGCGCCGCAGGCCGCAGCACGGCGTGCCAACTCGCACCCACCGTGGCATACCCGATGCGAGAGCCGCAGCGGGATGCGTAGGTTTGCTCGAGGGGCGATTGACCAGGCACGATTGCGTTGCGTATGCTGAGAGGCGGGGGTAGTCGGCTTCTTTGCTGTGAAAGCGCGAAGCTAGCGGGGCGAAGAGCGCGGCTCAAGCGGCTAACCGGCATTTTTCGGGGCGGAACAGCATGGTTCAATACGAGATCGATGTGCGCCCCTGAAGACGTGGCCCCGCTCCCTGTGCCGTATCAGCGACGCACGAACCAGCCGGTGGACCGGCAGCCATATTGGGCCCAATCAGGGCGTTCATCGAATGGATTCCTGACGACATCGAGGAGCCGGAGCCATGGCGCAAGGTCGCCCTCCTCGGCCGCCGCGAGCGCGGCTTCGACTGATGGTTGCGCAGGCGCCGCTGCACCTGTGGCATCGATGAAGCCATCGCTCCTGCTGCCCGGCACGGTCCTCCTTGGTCCTAGCGCCTCCTTTCCACACCACCATTGGCGATTCGAGTGGCCGGCGCGTCTTGCCAGCCTAGCGGCGTCTCGCCCTTCGATCGTGCGTGTTGGCGGCCGCGGAAGAGGCCAGCGAGGCCGAGACGGCCGTGCCGGCCGGCAGCCGTCTTCGGTCTACGCGCCTTGGGAGGCGGCTTGAGCAGGGTGCGAGCCCGCTGGTCAGCAGCCACGGACGAAGCCCACGAGCAGCTGGTGCAGAAGATGAGCAGCCACGGCTCCCGGAAGCGGTAGTTTTGCCCAGAGGCTTCACCTGCGGGTGGGGACCGTCAGTTCTTGAGCACTGCGGGCTTTCCAGGGGCCGCAGGCTTGATATGATGCGGCAAGACCTGCGCCTTACGTTCGCAGAAGGCGGGGCCAAGGGGCTTGCTCGCTGTACGGGATGAACATGGTGCTGCGTGGGGTGCCGCAGCCCCCATACTCCATATATCGCGCGCCACACTCCTGCGAATCCCGGGGAGCCTCACCGGCGGTGTCGTAATCCACGCGACCGGCGCGCCCGATCAGACAGCTGGTTGCTTGGAGGGAGCCGGCCGGCGCGAGCATGCAGGTGCCGTTTGGGCAGACAAGGTCCTGCATCAGCGGCGTCCACAGGATGCAGTCAAGGAACCACGAGTCAAAGTCGCTGAGCCAATCCACGCGCTGAGCAATGGCGCGGAACATCTCCACCTGGGTGGTAGCGGCGGCGGCGTGAGCGTTGCAGTGGGTGCGGGCGCGGGTGTGCATGCGCGTGTCAGAAGCGACATGTGAGAACATCATGATAGGCCTCATAGCACCTGCAACGGCAGCAGCAGCAGCAGCAGCAGCAGCAACGGCAGCAGCAGCAGCAGCAGCAGCAGCAGCAGCAGCGGCAGCAGCAGCAGCAGCAGCAGCAGCAGCAGCAGCAACAGCAGCAGCAGGAGCAGCAGCAGCGGTCACAAGGGCAGCAGCAGCATCGGCTTGGCGGTAGCCACGCACCACACAAGACCAGCACGACCTGCAAACACCCAATGGCATCAACAGCCTCGCCACCATCACAGCTGCGTACCAAGCACCAGAGTAGCTGGCTTTTGCTGGCCGTTTGCAGCGCAGTACGGGGAATGTCATCGGACGCGCACACGCGAATCCTGCAGCGCCGGCGCACCGGAGCGGGGCGCGCCGTCAAAGCCGCACTGCCGCTTGTCATGCACCCTGCACCGAACAGGCAAATCTGGAGCATGCGCCTGTCGTTACATGCACCGGCTGGCGCGCAGTCGGCATGCAGGGCCGAGCCGCATGCTGCGCGGCAGGCTGGTGACGATACCGCCTCGCGAGCAGACCGCCTCGCGAGCAGCCCGCGCAATGCCGCGTTGCGAGCTTGGCGCCGCCCAGTGCCGCAGAGATCCCCTCTGCGCTCCCGCACAGCTCACCTGCCCGCCATGCTTGGCCGGCCGATTGCCGCCGCCTGGGCCGGCGTGAGGCGCCACTTGTCGGCCAGCGCCTGCAGGTCCGTGGCTTCTCGCCGGGTGCCGCCGCGGTGGAATTTGCCGCACCCGCTCCGCGCAGTCGAGGACGGGAGTGCGGTGCTGGCGGGTCTAGCCGAGGCGCCCGACCGCGTGAAGCGGCAAACATCGCTTGACCTCCATCGGCCCATCGGCTTGACCGGCACCGCGCGTGCGGACGTGGCGAAGATCGGTAGACGCAGCAGACTTAGCCGAACGAGGCTGTTGATGTGAGCGGCGCTTTAAGTTCCTTCAAATGCAGTGTCGATGCTCCGAATACGCCTGGGTGTCCAGGTAATACAGTGACGCTCAGTCCAGACCCCGGGGGTTACTATACGGCAAACGCTTTAAACACGACTTGACAATTTTGACCTGGTATTTAGTACCAGTTACAGCGCTGCCGTTGTCCCTAGAGACGTTCAGCCGCCGGTCATCAGTGACGAGTGCTCTTGACGGTTTTCACCAGCAGCTGTTCGCGGCAGTGCACAAGCAGACGTTTTGCCGCGCACGTGTCAAGGTGATTCCAACATTTATCTACTTTGTACAATCGATTTTACCGGCTTCACTTCCTTAACCGCTTTCGCCCATGCGGCGTAACCGGCCATCAGCTAACAATAATGGCCGCTGGATGGACTTAGTGTCCGACTCAGCAGCTTTCTGCCTGCGCTGATCACCCTGCCAAAGAAGCCTTACACGGGCGGTTGTTCTACAATCCACTACAACAAGAATACGAGATAGCCGAACGGTGGATTGCAGGCAACGTAGTTGAGAAAGCCGATGAAGTAAGAGCTTATCTTGAAAACAATCCCGATGATACCGAAGCACATAGCCGTGTACACTCTGGAGCGTATGAATAATTCACTGTATAGGCCTCGATACATCACATGACCAATAAGCCAGTGACAAGGGGCCAGCCGCGAGTCAAGGTGCTGGTGGTCGGCAACCCGGCCAACACCAATGCCTACATCGCGATGAAGTCGGCGCCGGACCTGCCGGCGAAACTCAACGCCATCTGCTCGACCACTAAGCGTGCGCCTCGACCACAACCGCGCGCAGCAGACTGGCCCAGGATTAGCGTGGCGCCGCCCTGTGCTGTGGTACAAGGCCCCGCCCAGGCCTCTAGCGGTTGTGACGCGCGCACGGCCCCCTGCAGCACCGGCCGCAGCACCCGAAGCCGAACGCCGCTGCCGATGGGTTCAGCTGGCAGTCCACACACACGCGACCCCACACGAGGCACCGCGTGCTGCGCTGATGCCCCCAGCCTGCGGCTTCTGCTGCTCTGAGCGTTGGCGCAACCGTTGCGCCTGAGGTGCGCACAGCGCCTCGAAGGCGGGACAGATCCGGCTTATAGACCTTCTGGCACCTCTCCCCGGCGCCGCAATCGGGAACCGCCCGTGCGCGAGCCGCCCCTCCGCTCCGCCTCAACATACGCC
>NNCB01000703.1:0-14901 GCA_002317545.1 Scenedesmus quadricauda | reverse complement strand
GATCCTGGTGGGGGGGTGCGGAGTGGGTGCTTGCGGATTTGGGCTGAAAGAGGAGGTGCAGCGCAGCACGGCGGCGGCGTGGGTGATGCGCGTCGAGCGGCTTTGCCAGCGCCCGATGTCGGCGGCGCAGCGCGGGCGGAGCAGCGCGGCGGCGCGGCAAGAGCGGCGAGGCGATGGGTTTCATGGCGGCGAGCTCGGTAACAGCGCAGCGGATTGCGTGCCGCCTCACTGTCGAAGCTCCTTGCCCCAGATCGACTTGGCGAGCGCGGCCTTGTCCTGGGCTGGCCCTTGGGCAGCTCGCAGTCCAGGGCGGCGGGGACGACGGCGGCGTCAAACTCGGGCACGCGCTGCGCGCTGTCCTCAGACCGCGGCGCACCGCTTGGGGGCAGGCGCCGCCGCGGGCGCGGCCGACGCGTCGGCGGCGCCGGAGCAGTCGCCTGGCAGGGTGGGCGAGCTCTCGCCGCACGCCGAGTGCTCAACGCAGGGCGCGACGGGCGCGGCTGCGGCAGACGGGGGGCGATGCCCTGCAGCAGCGCCGAGCGGTATGGCGAGTGTGGTCTCAGAGTGAGGTCGCGGATCGCATGAATGGGGGCGATAGAGGGACGCTGCGCATGCGGTGACGTGGCGGGGCCGCATGGACACGCGTTGCAGCTGCGCAGGGGGTGCGAGACACCGGCTCCCATGCTGTGCGGACGGCGCCCCCCGCGAGTGGCCGGCACCTGGCGGCACATATGTCCAAGGGCTCACCTCCTTGACAGCCTGGGCAGCGTAGACGATGCAGTGCCCAGCAGGGCGTGAACGCGCAGATACCGCGAACGCGAAACAGTCATACCAATTCCCCTCAACGATTCGGTCGTCTGACGATGCCAGGGACGCTATGGGGCAATAATGTAACACGCAAGCACGTCGAAGCGCTTTGTACGCCGATGTTGCAAAGGTAGAATTACAAAGCCGACATTCTCGAGGCGGAAAAGGAGCTGACCAGCGACCTTCGCCGCGCCACCGACCGCGAGGATCGCTGGGATGCGTGGGACGAATGGCAGAACGAAGTCATCGACGCCGACAAGGATTATGTGAAGGCAATGCGCAAGAAAGGTTATCGCGTCGGCCGGGTAACCGTCGGCGGTTGAGTTTCCCCGGAGCCGCTTCCGGGTCGCAGGGAAGGGCGGGCGTCATAGGGCGCCCGTCTTTCTTCTCTCAAATCTTCCCTGTGGCGAAGCCATGAAAGATTAATCTAGTCTTCGTACAGGCGGGGCTGAGGGGGAACGCTGCGTTTGGCAAGCGGGGCTGGATGAGCGCGCGGCTGAGGCGCGATGGAAGCCCCTAGGTGTGATCGTCTTACAATAAATGTAAAGCTGAGTGGGAACGCACGGCGCGCGCAATGAGGTCACGTCCGAAGCAAATCGAAGCAACACATACGGCAGCCACATCGCGTCGGGGCTGGGTTGGTATCAAATGAAGTCATGTCAACGCATGCACATGCTTCATCGTAAAGCGATGGGCCCTGGACGACCGGCAGGCAGCTCTCGATGCGATCCGGTGCGAGAAAAAATCTATGCTTGCTCGCGCTGCTGCGGTGCCACGACAGTGTTGGCCGTAACAATTGATAGCCCTCATGCTGAGCACGGCCAGGGTCGACCACCAGCCAACGTCAGCGCCTTGCTGTCGTTGGCTGCAACCATCAACCAGCCAACATTGTCAACCGGCGACGCACGAATCTGGGGTCTTTCTATTGCCGCAACTCCGACTCACCATGCAATTCACATGCAGCCGTATTGAGCAACGCGAAATGACGCCCATGCTCAAGACCAAGGGCCGCATCGTTTACCGCGATCGCGGTCGGTCGGCCGGAGCGCTCGCAGGGCAACCGGCGCTGAACACCAAATCAGAACGAACAATGATTACCTGGATATTATGAACTTTAATTTGAATGCATTTCCTTCACTTCTCCGGCCTATTCCGCGATCGACGCGCGGGCCGACAAGCCAGCGCGGCGATCGCCGACGGGTGTGATGAGGCGGGGATGAGCCAGCCGCGCAAAGAACGCCTAGAAGATGCTGGGAACTTGATGCGACGCCCAACTTGCTGTTAGTTGAAAGATCCCTTGGCCTTGCATTCGGTGTCAAACTGCAGCCGCACTCCGCTCCGGCCCCCAAGCCCAGCTCACCCCACGGCGCAAATCCTGTGGTCACCTCTGTCCAACTCGATATTCACCGCGACACACCGATATTCACCGCGACCAGCACCAGCGCGGCGGTCAGTACCGCGATCGGAGCGAATCGACGGTACCGATGAAGCCGTAGCGAAAGCCCATGATCGCGTAATAGACCGGATTGCCGTGCGCGATCGTCTGGAACCAGGGTGCGAGCTTGTCTACCGAGTAGAAGGTACCCGAAAGTAGCGCGAGCGGGGTCACGACGAAATTGGTCACCGCGGCGGCATGGCCTTCGGCCACTAGTCGGCCAGATCATCAACCCCAGAACGCCACGCTAAGCCCAAGATTCCGCCGCTCTCACAGATGTCGTGTGCCTGACATTGAGCTGCCGGGTCCAGGCCTACCACGACAACGGCGGCATTGCCGAGCGGGAATACCAAAAACTACTTCAGGAAGAAGAACGCTCCCGTACAACGCCCAATACCTAAAGGTACCTTGAAAGGTAGGCTCGCCATGAGGACGCTGGCGGAGGAGGGGTTGCCGCTCGGCTGGTACCTCGCGACTGCGAAACGCTGCCTTCACAAGCGGACATCCACAATCGCTGCAACTTTTACGCCACTGCATGCCACTCGCGAAGCAACGCGGCCGCTCACAGCGTGAGCTGCACGTCTGCTTTGTGGACGAGGTCTGGGAATGCCCCCGACCAGAAAGGCGAGTGGCATCGCATCATGGTCTCGCCCGGGGCCAATACGCGCGAGGTCCACATCTGCGCGGTGGCTAGCTGATGCTGCGTGAAAGCTGGGCTCGCCGCATGCCTCCAACCGTTCCAGAAGCCAGGCATACAGCCGGATTGCCGTTGGGGCCCGCAGAGCTCGAGTGCTGCCGCAACTTTGGCCTCAGGTTGCGCGGCCTCACATTCAAATTGTTGCAGCCAACCGCTGCGGTCCTGTACTCCGGCAAAACCGGCAGCGCGCCCCAGCGCCAGACTGTGTGCCGACATGCTGGGCTGCATGGGCGACAGCGGTGACAGACCGATTGCTGCATCGAGTACTGGCGAAGACCGCGGCGATGCACTGGCGTGGCTCGAGCACGTACGCGCTCGACGGTCGGGATCGCCAATGCGATGCCATCAAGTGGCAGATCACCCCTATCTATGCCCTTTCTTCTACGCGTATGCCGGGCCTGCCTCTGAGCTAGGCATGCATAGCCCGGAAGTACAGGTCCTGCTGTGACCGAGCTGAATCGGAGGTCATGCAAGAGCCGTGCTGGTATAGTATGCTGTTGCCTCCAGCATGTACGCGACTTTCGATAGCTGAAATAAGGTGCGAAATGATGGTCACCGCGCCACCATTTCACAATGAGATCCAGGCTGACTTACCCGGATAAAGGTTCACATCCATACCTAAACGGAGGTGTCGAAGTACGCTGGCACCCGTGCCGACATGATGGCTCCATCGAGATTGCCTGCAAGACAGCGCGGATCTCGCGAGGGTCCCGCCGTGCAAATGGCCTCTTCGTGATGTGCCATGCCACCCTGACGCGAACATTGGGAGGTACCACCGGCTTCAACCCATCACCAAACGCACCACCGCCAGCCCCAGAAAGGCAAAGAAGCCCATCGAATCGGTGACCATCGTACAACAGCACGCAGCACTGGGCGATGCCCTGCTGAAGGGCGGCCAAGGGGCTGCATCAATGTTATTTGAGTTGGGATCTTGCCTTGCTGGTGATCTGGTGAAGCTGGTGACGCGCGGCGATTCTTGCTGGCGCAGCCCAATGCGACGATCCTGTCTAGATTGCACTCGCCAAAGGATCCCAAGCTGCCCGAGGAGCTCGACTCGCTCAATTCGAACGAGCATTTGCAGCGCGCACTGAATTCTCGGAGCAGTACGAGCTGGGCCGATGCTCGGTGCGGGGTCATGTTACGTTCCGTCGCAATGACTGGCCACCGGCGAGCGCATTGCGCGTCCGGCATCGACATCGGCCTGACAGGCGGTGGAGCGATTGCTGGATCTGAGCCCATGACGGCGCATGACGGCGCCAGGCGTTGGCCGCCGCCGTAATGGTGCCCTGTCCCGTGTTCTGTCTGGTGCCTTATTCTCAAGAGCCTGCCGGCATGGCTCATGCCCGAATGACAGTCAAGACCATGCGCAAAGCGCTTCCGGGGTCTCACTGGAACCCATGATTGCTGCAGCGTGCCATTAGGTGGCCGCAGAACGAGGGGAGGGGCGGGAAAAAAGGCGGGTGCGAGGGGGCACGCAGGGGCAGCAGCATGAGCTGCATGACTCCAGCTGCCGGAGATAGGGCGCTCGCAGCCCAGCCACCCACACCTGGTGCTGGCCGGGGCTGCTGATGGGCAGCATCCGCGGGCAGCGCTGAGGTGGGCGGTGGCGAGAGCGGCCGCATCATTGCGATCCTCCACGGCCGCTACGTCTGCAAGGCACGCAAGCCCGACTGCCCCCCTGCATTGCGCGATCCGCACCTGTGCCGCTTCAGGTGGACGTGATGCACCATGGGGCAGAGCCTGAACGTGGCACACCTGGATGCAGCATTTGAGGATGATGTTGCGGCGGGATGCCGCCGCCGCCGCCGCCGTTGCTGCTGCTGCTGCTGCTGCTGCCGCCGCCGCTGCTGCTGCTGCTGCTGCCGCCGCTGCTGCTGCTGCTGCTGCTGCCGCTGCTGCTGCTGCTTGAAGGCTGATCACCATTCGGTGCCTGATAGTGGGGGTCAATGGGGACCAAGCGCGGGGAAAGGCGGGGCCCCTCCTGCTGCCAACGGTTCATGACCAGGTTCGCACGCCGGGTCTCAGCCGAAAGGGCTGGGGCCTGGAGAGGTGAGGATGTGATGCACGCACTGCAACTGCAGTCATCGGTCCACAGGCGGTACCTCAGGCCTTCGCCATTGCAACGATCGGCACGTTTCACACCCGCGCAGCACGTGCAGCTCCGGCGCTTGTCGACCAGACCTTCAACACCCGAACAATACCTGCACCAAACACACACCAGACATCCGCCCATGTCAGTCAACCGCCCCCAGGTCGACTTGGTTCTTGAGCTCTGCCAGGGCGGCACCATGTGGCAGGCATCAAGCGCGGCGCGTACTCTGAGCGCACCGCGGCGCGGCTCGTGCGTCGAGGTGCTGCGCGCCGTGGCCAGTGCCACGCCAATGGGGTCATCGTCCGGGATGTCAAGGTGGAATCACAGGGGATGACAGAACAAGGTTGTGGCGCGTTGACGTGTATGAGTACCTGACCAAAGGAACCCGAGGTGGGGGGGGTTTGGCAGGAGAATTGGGTATGGATTGACGTACCGAGGAGTTCTCTGGGCTTGAAGGACTGGTTATAGGCAACGATCTCCGCAAAGCCCCGCAGGTTCTCACTCAACCGAAATTGAATTGCTCCAAAGCCGCCTGGTACTCCGACGGCCAGGCTTAACAATGACCCACGCAAGCTCACGCCCTCCTCCCCTCCCCCTTTTCCGGCCCTCCCCGTCCATTCTGCCGGGCATACTTCCATATTTTTGAATAACCGCATGACACGCCTTGAAAATGGTGGCTTTGAAGCATCACTAGGGCACTGGGCCTGATTCAGATGGCTGCCCCACCATGGGGACGCTTGATGGCGCAGACGTGGACAAAGCCTGGGCCAAGCGCTGTTAAGCCGGCAGCCCCTTGCGGCCCCCACTTGCTGACAACAGTGCACTGGGTCATTTCAGTGCTTACAGTCAGCAATGTTACATGAGGTTTTGTCCCTTCACGCCGTGGTACTCTCAACCACGGCAGGTCGACTTTGGCCTGGCCCAGTTCTGTGCCCCGGGGGACCTCCTCCACGACCGTCGCGGGCACGCCCTTCTCGTTGCGCCAGAGGTGCTCGCGACCTACTCCCTGCCAGCAGACGTCTGGATCGCGGCTTGGCGACGTGCAGCATCTCGCCCTTGGGCAGTGCGTGGCGCTGGAACACCAGGTGACGTCGGGGTCCGGCGGTCTGCGCTCGCCGCGCGTTTCGTCGTAAAATTCCTTGGTCTTGTCGGCCTCCTCACCATCGCCTTCGACCAGATGTTTGAACATCGCCCAATGGCTCATCATGTGATTGCCGAGGTTCATCGACATGAAGCCGGCAAGCTGCAGGAAGCCCGGATAGACGCGCGCGCACACACACACCACACACACACAGACACACACACACACACACGCACACTCACGAGGCACACATTGCACACAAAGCACACAAAGCACACACAAGGCACACACAAAGCACACACAAAGCACACACAAATCCAGACAGTGAACACCCTCCGGCCGACTTCAAGGGAGCCAACAAAAGCGCAGCCATCCGGCTGCACCCCAGCGACCAGTACGTATACGTGTCCAACCGCGGCTACAACGGCATCACGGCCTACCAGCATGCTGGCGACGACGGCCCGTGGGCAGGCGACACCGCAAATGCAGGCGCATCGATGAAGGCGAACGAGGCGACGGCATGAGACCGGTCAGGCGGTGAACGAGGACCCGCACCGCAGGTGCGCTTGGCGATGGTTGGCGGATTGGACAGGGCGGGGCCAGTGCCGCGCGTGTGGTCTTTACCACGCCGTCACCGCGCGCCTCACAGGTACTGTCGCAGCGCTCGCGGGCGCGCGGATGCCAACACCATCGAGACGGGACAAAGACGGCGGGAACGGGAGCAGCGCGAGCATGTCCCTCCTGTAAATCGTGCTGTACCTGATGCTGTGGCCCACGCGCTGGTCATCCGCCTTCCCCTTTTCCATGCTCCGGATACAGGGGTGGTGGTGGTGAGTCTGCGAATGACCCAGATGCTCTTCCGCGGCATCCACTTTGCTGAGGTGAGGCCTACCCGCACCACATCTCTGGAGACATGTGGCCCTCCAGGGACCTGGCGCAGCACGTGCTTATTTACCGCATACAACGCATGAAGGGCGCAGGTTCCGCCGCCGCTGCTCTGCGTCATGGGTCATGGTCCGGCATACGGCCGCAGCCGTGCAACTACAAGCCAGTGTGCGGCTATCGCCTACCTGGCTACGCGAGCGTCATCATGCACGCCCTTGCTCACCTTTGCCACCACCGTGGCGCCGAGCAGTTCGCCTTGGACTGGGAGCCCTGGCCGGCGATCAGCGACGAGGGGAAGGACTTTGTGCAGCAGATGCTGCAGCGCGACCCCGAGAAGCGCCCCACTGCGGTCCAGCTGCTGCACCACCCCTGGCTGACACGCCTGGACGGCGGCAGCGGCAGCAGTAGCAGCGGCGGCGGCAGCAGCAGCAGCCGTGGCAGCGAAGGCGTTGATAGAGCTGAAGGCGCTGGCCGGCGGAGGATCGCCGCAAAGACACACTGGTGCATTGGTACGGGGGTACGGCTGGTGGAGCGCTTGAAGTCGGCAAGGCAAGACGCGGAGACTTGGCGATGCCGGAGCTCTTGCCATAGGTTGTGTCGGGAAAGAGCGCATTCTGGGTGAGGGTGTGCATCACCGAATCGGGCGAGGAATAGACCCCCTTCATCTCGTTGAAGACGACCCCTGCTTTGACTCATGTGCACACAGCTGCGCGCGCGGACTTTCCGCACGCATGAGTAGCGTGGGACCAGCATTTGCACACACATGCGCACACATCTGCGGCCCAGCACGTGCGTGCTCACACATTTCCGCAGGTGGCGCTGCGCGAGGTGGCGGCCCTGATCTGCAGGATGGCGCCGTACTCAGGGCCTGGCGGAGGCCTTCCGCAAGCTGGTCAGATAGGACGGGCCGACGTCCGTTCCAGCCGGCCGTGGCACCCTCGGAGGCGAGGCGGAATTCGTGCGTCCACGAGCTACGGTCGGTGCGCGTCCGCAAAAGCGATGCCGCGCCGGTGTTGAACTCGTTCGCGTTGAAATCGTCATAGGTGTTGCGGAAATCGAAATATGCGCCGGTATAGTTGAAGGTGACCCCGCCCAGATCTATGTCGCGCGCGTTGACGAGATCGAAATCCTGCCGCCCGGGCCGGTACGCCAAGGCCTTGCCAAGGCCCTCATCCCATCAGCATCATATGCATCTCCTGGAACGTCAGATTGCAACCCCTATGCAAAACACGCACACACACACACACACACACACACACAAACACACACGCACACTCACACGCATGTGCGTGCGCGCAAGCACACACACACACACAAACACACACACTGGCAGAGACACACACACAAACACACATGATGTGGTTTGCGCGTGCGCTCTCGCTCTTGCCACCACCTGCAGGTCCGCACCCTGCTGCAGCAGTTTGATCTTGACCGCGACGGACTGATTGACCGGCGGAGTGGACGGCGGCCCTCATGGTTTGTGGGTGCAGCGGAGCTGCTCTATTACTGGAAGACGAATGTGAACAACATAAGTGATTATGAAAACCGCTATATGGACAGCCTTAAGACAGACCGGTTTTACCTGCGTTTTTTTGATGTGGATGCCGAGGGTAAAAAAGTGAGTCCAAAAGCTATTATTAATTTCGGTAAGGGCTTGCCTGTGCAGCCTGTAGTGCCGGTTGTATTTATCACCCCGGCAGGTCTTACGCCATGTTTGACCCGACCACTCCAGCCGCATTTCAACTGAGGAGCTGGCCCAGGTGCTCTGCGGCGATGGGTCCGGCGAGGAGCTGTGCATCCCGGACGCGGTGCCCTCGACGCTGCGGCGCGTGGACGTGGACGGGGATGGCTACGTAGATTTTGCAGGTGGGCGCATGGGAGGAGTGTGCAATGCAAGGAGCAGTGACGGCGAAGGCTTGCGTTCGAAAATATATCTTGGTCGCCTGGTGCGTGGCGCTGGCGCTGATCTGACAGGTGCGCTGGTGGCTGTGACCCGGAAATGAATTCGCTGGTCCTTACCCGATTACCACTTCCGTCGTTTTTGGGGTTTCTGTTCAATTCTATTTCGACCGCCAACAGCGTCCCCGCATCCCTTCGGATCCAGCTGGACACCCCGACCGTCTCGCCGCGCTGGAGCAATTCGTACACCGCTGGATCGTCCCAGGCGAGCGTGTCGAGGTCGACGTCGATCCCGCGCAGCGCAAGCAGTCGCCGCGCTTCCTGATCAGCACCGACAGCGTCTTCAGGCCGAGGAAGTCGAATTTTACCAGCCCCGCCGTCTCGACATATTTCATGTCGGAGGAGGATTACACCAGAGATCTAGCATGCCATCTGGGGCAGCTTCCAAGTTTTGAAGCAGGGAACGAAAAACAGAGCAGGAAGGTGCATTCACTTGAATGGACTTTGAAAACAATCACAAATAATCTGTCTTACATCTAGGTGTAAAAGAAGGTGCTGCTCCTGCTGCACATCATTCCTGCAGAAAGCAATGCGAATATTTGCAGTAATCCAGCGTGTGTCTCCACACACACACACACACCACACACCACATCACACAGGCCCGCGGGCGGGGGCTTCAAAGTAACCTGTCTCGAAAGGTGCATGCTGCTCGCTCAGCTCAGGGCTGCGCCTGCTTACCACCCAGGCCAGCGCTCCAGAGAAGCGGCGGGTACCTCCAAGGGCTGCGAAGTGTGCAGGTGCATCTGCCAGCAGCTGTCAGCATACACCGAGGGTTGTCCGGCTGCAAGACCTCACAGCCGCACCTGCCAGCCCCGGCCGTAATATTTGTTGAACGTGCGGTAGACCACGTTCTCCTTCTTCTCGCCGGGTGCCGCGTGCTGCTTCAGGAAGGTGGCGGCGCAGCACCGGTGCACCCCAGGGCGGCCACGCTGTTGCCGACAATGTCCAGCAGGACGGGGCGGGGCTTGGTGCGCAGGAACTCATTGATGGACTTCTTGTAGGCGGCGCTGTGTGTGTGAGTGAGCAAGAGGGGATATGAGTGACACACCGGTGCATCAGCGTGCACCAGATACGCGTGCATTCTTACTTGCAGATACGGCATGCTCATTCCGGATTCCACTATTGTGCATTTGATAAGCACCTCAGCATCTCGCACCCCTGGAGTTCCGCCCTACTGCAGGCTTTTGAAGCGGCTGCAAAGCCTCTTGCAGACGGTCATAAGTACCCGCGTATTCTGCTGGGCTGCCTGGCGCTCGTCGTCTTTCTCGGCCTTTAGCCCTCTGCTTTGTATTAGCACTCGGCACGCCCAGGGCCTTCGCCGCCCGCAGCATCGTCCGTCCGCCTCTTCTGCCTCCTTGCAGCACCTCCGCAGGGCCCCCTTGCCCCGCCGGGCGTCGCTGGCGCGGCATCAGTACACCTCCTCAGGCTCCTTTCCCCGCAGCTCCAGCCGCCAGCACGACCAGCTGCGCCGCGGCATTATGGGGGCCGACATTGGCGAGGCCGTAGCCTTTGGCAACGAGGACGTCGCCGTCGCGCATGACCGCGACCGCGATGCCAGGAACCTGCCCAGCGGCCACTTCCTTTTCCACATAGGCATCGAGCTGCCTGGTGAAAGTCGTGGTATCGGGCGCCGCCACAGCGGGCGAAACCGCCAGCATCGATGCTGCAAGGATCGTCAGTCCGGATCGGTACATATTGCACTCCCGCAAAACTTCGGTGCGGCTGATCCGCACGCCTTGCAGGCTTTGTTATAAAAGTTACTCAATACTCAATGTGTCAATTGAGAAAAATATAACTTGCGCCGAGGAGGGTCACGAACGCGGACCGTCTGCGCTGCGGCGTTCGACCGTGACCGGTGCCCCTAACGCTTGTACAAGATGTTACATGATATTGTCCTTCTCTGTAACCGCCATCCGGACCATTCCGGTGGATGCCGACAGTTTTGCAGGGACCGTGCCAATTTCGTTCATTGGCGGTTAAGCGCCATTTTTTCCGGCATCGGCATTATTTCAAACGGAAATTATCACAATGTTTGTGAAAAATTCCCGTTAGACAGAAATTTTCGCGCGCCATCTTGCGCTGGTGTCATGGCGACCGCTGGAGTAGGCGACATCGCAATGCGTCGCTCTGGCGCTGCGCCGACCGACATTCGCTGCCCTGGCGGAACGGGCCGGGCGGGCACGCACGCAATGACAGACGCGCAAGCGCAGGCGCAGGCGCTGGCGGCACACCGCGACCGCCTGCGCGTTCGCCGAGGAGCGTGCGCAGCATCGTGCAGCAGCGTCCGAGAAGCGCGATGGTCGACCAGGCGGGCGTGCCGCTCGGCTTCCGGCGCGATCGTCGATCCCGCAGCGTCGGACTCGACCATGCGCTACCGAGGTGAAGCTGTCGGACACGCGCGAGGAGGCGCTCAAGCAGTTCAACATGGCGGTGCGGCAGATTCCCGAAGTCGAGGAATGCCATATGATCGCGAGTCAGCTCTCCAGCCCTGATCATACCACTGCTTGCTTAGTGCATGCATGCACATGCACACCTGCACTGCATGCGCATTTGCGTGGCTCAACGAGCCCATGCGCATGCAAACGGCGCGCGCACATGCACTGGGCGCCGCGCAGGGCGCACCCCTCGCCCGAGTGCGCGAGATCGCCGCAAAGGTGCTTCACCACCAAACCGACCTGGCAGACCGGGACGCCCAGCCGGGGTCGGCCGCGCGGGCGGATTTCCATGCTGCGGCCGATAAGGGCTTCGATCCGGCTGCGGAAGCGGTCGTTGCCCAGGGCCTTGTTCTCCAGGCGCCGCAGGCGCCGCACTCGCGAGGAGGGAGCGACGATGGTGGCGAGGGCGCGTCGAGGCGGCGGCAGCGGCGGCAGCAGCGGCGTCGCCTGTGGCTGCTGCTACGCCCACCAGCAAGCGTGGCGTGCCTGGGCCGCGGCCTGGCGGTCAGTCGCGTTGGTGACCCGCGCCGCCATGCTGGCCGCGGCGCGACCAGCGCGCCGAGTGGAGTGGGACGCAGATGCGTCAAGGCGAGGCTGCAGGCGCGGGAGCTGCCTCACGTGCGGCCAGTGCAGAAGCGCTCCAGCGGCCACGCAGCGGCAACAATGCTGGCAATGCTGATGTGATGTTCAGCTGCGCCAATGGCGGCGCTGCATGCGGCTTTGGCAGGGCATGCAGCAACCTGCGGCGGGCGCGGGGGTCGACCTGCGCTGGCGCTGTCCGAGACGCGGCTCCCAACGCGCGCCAGTACCAGAGCAATGCCAGGTCCTCGCAACAACAGCGCAGAAGCCTGATCAACGAAACCCTCAGATGAGCAGTAGCAGATGAGCGTCAACAGCATCAACAACAGCAACCCCGGCTTCAGCCCAAGGGTGGCCAGCAGATGGGGCAGAGCGATTTTTCTGCCGCCTGAGCTGGCAGCTGACGCTGAGATCGCCGCTGACCATGCGCGCCATATGCGCGACATGGCGGTGCTGCGAACGGATCGGCGCCAACCGTGCGCTGGTTCTGCCGCGCCAGTATGAATCGTTGCTCGACGTGATCGAGCTGGTGCCCGCGGGCTGAAGAGGGGTGGGCCATTTTGCGGGTGGTTGACAATGGCAAATTTGGTTTGCCAAAGCAATCTGCAAACCGCTTCCTGAGACATCTTACTTCTGACCAAAGGAGGCCCGGTTTCACCAACCGCGCCTGCTGGTCTTCCACGCGCACACCAGCTCAAGGACATCGATTGAGTACAGACCTGGACCTGCTGCAACCCAGGCCGCCCCTGCCCTGGATGGACGGCGGCACGCCGGCTCCGGCCCAGGCAGCTGAGCTGCCGCCGTCAGCGGGCGAGGACAGGGAGCCGGCGTCCGAGCCACAAGAAGGCGCGTTGGAGGAGGAGGTGAGAGCACAGGCCTGTGGGTCTGTGCGCGGGGGTCATGCAGTGCCACTCAATCGTCACTCTTCCGTGTCTGCCGGGCTTGACGTTCACGTCAACGGAAACTAGTTTCATCGGCATGACCGAACAATATGCGCTCCGCCCGATCTCGATGGCATGACGATGGCACCTGGGCGCACCACGCGCTGATCCACGGTGACCGCGAAGGGCTGAAGAAGGGCCTGTGGCTGACGATCATCCTCGGCGTCGTCTTCTCGACGATCCAGGCATATGAATATGCTCACGCGCCGTGGGGCTTGACAGAGCAACTAGCTCGGCTTCCATGCGCACCGGCCAGCTGCTTCCACGTGCTTGGCACGCTTCCTGTCGTGCTTGTCCTGGTCTCCACGGATCTTCCCGCTGCCAAGCCGCACCCCCTTCTGCTGCCAGCTCAAATGGCGGTCATGCCGGACACCTGCAGCACCGGTTCCCGGCGAAAGAGCCGGGTGCAAAAATCCGTACTGGCTTGCTGGTCGCTGACAGTAAAGACATGCAGTTTCTATAAATTGTAGCTGTTGCATGAAGGACAATAGTCTGCTTTGTTTTTTTGCTAAAGTAACGACAAGCCCCAACTCTTCATTTAGCGTTTCGAGCCTGTGGAGTGCCGGACACGGCACCACCGTCCACGCTTACACTGCAAAGCGCAGTCTTGGCCTCACAACGGCCGCTGGCGCTACTGCGCCATCATCAGCGGCTGCTGCTCTGGCGGCAGCGGCGATGCGAAATGGTTTCCTGGGCCTGGCTGTCGACGCTGGGGGGATGTGCGGTGAGCGCGTCCACGCTGCTGGTGTTCCAGCTGCTGCTGGCCAAGCCGGGGGTGGCGGGCTGCCGATGCGCGAGGTGCTGGTGGCGTGGGCGTTTGCTCCCGTGCTGACGCGCGGCCAGGTGCGCTGGTGTTGAAGTGGCGATTCATGGGGCGCGATGGCAGTCGCGCCGCCGCTTCGGGTGTCAACTAGCTGCCAGGGACCGCCATCCCAGCCCGTCGAGCATTTGCTTTTGCGGCGCATTTTCTGGATGGCGCCAGGCAAGGTGCTTAAATTTACCACCGTCCTTCGCAATTGCGCGAGACAATTCGCCGCAACACCAGGCTGCGGCGTGGCGGACAGCAAGCGCAGCCGGGTGACCTGCGGCGCGGGTACTTCTTCCAGGATGGTTTGGCCGTTCTGGAGGTTCTGAATGCCGCCACCTGCTCATCCATCACTCACACACGCACACGAACATGCACATGCACATGCACACACACACACACACACACACACACGCGCGCGCGCGCGCACGTCACACACACACATATACTGGTATCACGCACACACACTGCACCTGCGCCCAGGCGCTGTCGGGGTCCCAGAGCATCCCGCTGTTCCGGCTGCCCCTGAAGTACTGGCCGCGCGCCGACAAGTTCATCCTCGACGGCGCCCGCTGGACTTCAGGGGACGCGCTACAGCGGCGCACCAGGTGCGGCGGCAGACGCTGCCAGGGGTGGGTGGCCTGAGACGGCAAGTGGATCGGCGCTGCTGGCATGCCTGGCTGTTTGCGGCGGGGAGCTCTGAATTGTGACGGGTACGCGCAGGCATCAAGGCTCGGAGCAGGCATGCCATCGGATGACCCTCGACGTGCATCTCCACCGGCGACAAGGATTTCGCGCAGCTGGTGCGTCCGCGCGTCGAGCTGGTGAACACCATGACCGGCAGCCGCATGGACAGCGACCAGGCGGTGATCGACAAGTTCGGCGTGCGCCCCGGCCAGATCGGTCGATCACCGCCGGGGACGGCACCGACGCGACGGCGCGGGCAGGAAATCCCCGGCTTACCCGCTACCCGTAGACGAGGGTAAAAAGGCGGTAAGGCCGCGATCAGAGTCTTATCCAACGACTGGCGGGCGATGGGGAATCGCGACGCCGGGGCTGCAAAACGGGAACAACGCAATGGCCGGTGCCAAACATCATGACTATCACCTGGTAAATCCCAGCGTCTGGCCGCTCATGTTCGCGTCAGCGGCTCAGCCCATCCCACCGGAGCTGGCCGAACGACCC
>NNCB01000702.1:0-14903 GCA_002317545.1 Scenedesmus quadricauda | reverse complement strand
GCGGCCATTGCACCGTCCACTGCCGCACCGACGCCCCGCCCACTAGATGCCCCTCTGGCGGTGTCGCTGGTGAGCCCGCTCGCCATCCGCATCAGCTGTTCGGTCGTGATCGCAGCGCGCGGATCGCCGGGAGATTTCCATTGGGCGATCTGGGCAGGCTTCGCGACGTCGATCTGCCCTTCACAGCCGCATGATCCGATCAGCGTCGCGGCCATCGAATTAGGCTGCTGCTGCAGGTTCGCTGCGCCGATGCTGCTGCTCGTGCCCGGCGGCCTGCTGCACGCAATTCGATCCTCCGCCCTTTGACCCGCACCGCGCCCGGCCGCAGGTGCGGCAGCCACTTCTCGAGCTCCTCCGCCCACACCAGCCGCAGGCTGGCCGGCACGATCGCCAGCAGCGGCCATTCGTCCGAGGGCAGCCCACAATGTGGTCCGAGGCGCATGGTGCGCGGTGCGAGTGGAGTGGGGCAGGGTGATCGGAACGGGGTGCGTCGCTGGTGGGGCACGTCGCTTGACGGAACGCCTGTCAACCAACGACAGCCCCTCGGAGAATTTCGAGGCCCATAACTACGACGCTGGTCGACAAGGTCATCGCCAACGTCTCGGCCTATCACAAAGTTCAGGCACCGAGTCTCGGTCTACCAGCCCGCAACGTCGAGCTACCCACGGCAACGCCGCGGCGCGACCTCGAAGGGGCTCGAAGGTTCGCTCAGCATCTTCCCGACCCCCAATTTCGACATCAGCGCGTCGGCCGCCTATTCGGATTGATCAAATATGAAATTATCCGGCGCGCGGCCGGCCTCGCCAGCCAGCCGTGTCGGCGACCTCGGCCGGCGGCGCGCGGACGCACGCGACGCACGTCGGAACACGGCAACCTGCGGCCGGTTACCCTGTCGCGGGAGAGGAGGGGTGGCTTGGCCTGCATGAGGGCCTGCGCATGGGGCTGGCGGGCGCGGAGGGTGGAGCAGGCACACGAGAGCATCCATGGCCTGCCCTCGGCAGGTGCGTGGACGCCATTCGCGGTGGGCGTGTCGGTCCACCGAGCAGCGTTGCCCATCACCAGCGTTTCACCGAACGATCGCCAAGAGGTTTGACCGGCCTGATTTGCAACAAACAAAATGCCCACTTGGACGATGGGTTCTAATGCGTCGCCACAAATATAGGACGCCCTTTTCAGGAAACCAGTATGAGCGGCAGGTGCGTGGCTGGCTTCAGGATGACACCACCGCTGTGGCACTGCGTCGCTGTCGCCCGCATCCTCACTGGTAAACGGCGGAGGGAGTGACACCCAGCGCTCTCGCCAGTGCGGCAGCATTTCCCCCGTAGGCACGGATGGCCTCGGCCTTTGTGATGACAGGTGAAGCAGGCGTCTTGTCCATGGGGGCGGAGTGTAAGCGCGCTTTCACTCATAATGCAACCGCCTGCTTGGCTGCATAGCTGGCTTACTGACGATTGCCCTCCTCTACGTGACATGATCAACGGGGCTCACCGGCCTGAGCCGGGCTGGCCAGTCGTCAAGCAGCTGGCTGCTCCTGTGCCCTTTGACACGCCCCTGCTGCTTTCCCTGCTCCTGCTCCTCATCTAGCTGATGCTGCTGCAGCTGGACTACCTGCTGCTGCTGCTGCTGCTGCTGCTGCTGCTGCTGCTGCTGCTGCTGCTGCTGCTGCCGCTGCTGCTGCACCTGCACCAGGGCTGGCAGCAGCTGCCGCCCCGTCAGCTCCGCCACCGCAATGGGCTGCGCGCCAGCCCCGGTCCACACCGCCGTGCCGCGCGCGCAGCGACCCCGACGACCGCGACGCAATCGATGCGGCGCTGCGCGAGGCCGAGGAGGAGATCGGCCTCGGGGCGCCGCGATGTCATGGTGGCCGCGCCGCGTAACCGAGCGCATGGGCCAGCATGCGGCTCCTTGCAGGTATTCCAACACGCGAAGCGGCAGCGACATGCATGATTGCCCCTTTGAGCCTGTTGGTGGCTCCGACAAACCCAATGGTGCAGGGAATTTAGCTCGAGTTTGCGGAGCGTGGCCGCACCTGGCTGCGGCACGACCCTGAAGGCTTTCTCAATGACTACCTCCGGGCGACCTGGGGGCTGTCCACCTGCTGGGCCGGGCAGTACCAGTGGGTGTGGGATCACAGGGCGCGATGCAGGCCGACATGGGCGCAACCTCAGTGCTCGCGACGCGACGTCGCTGCAAACGCCAACAGCTGGCTTCATCACTGCAGTTGCCTCACACACGCTGCCACCCGTGTCTCGCAACATGCTGCCGCGCGCCCCGCCCAGATCGCCGCTTACTTGAATCACAGGCTGGGAGGCTGCTGCACCCCCAGAAGCCGTGGCCGCCAGCGCCGCGCCGCACCCAACGCAGCCGCGCGCCACAGAAAGTGAAGATGCCGGGGCACGCCGCGTATGGGCACCTTGGAACAAAGTCCTCTGGCCGCATGCCTGCCTGCTGCGGCTGCTGTTGAGGCTGCTGCTGTTGCTGCTGCTGCTGCTGCTGGGGCTGTTGTAGCTGTGGGGGCTGCTGCTGCCAGTAGCTCGGCGGCTGCTCTTGCGCGCGAGGCGGCTGCTGCACCCCATAGCAATGCTGCTGCTGCTGCTGCTGCTGCTGCTGCTGCTGCGGTACACCGTGCGCGCCGTTCTGCTGCGGAGGCGGGTGAGGCAGCATTGCACGAGGGCCGGGATGATTCTGATGCTTTGGGGGCTCGCCCGGCGGGCCCTGCTGCCGCCACCCAACCTGCTGCGGTTGTTGCTGCTGCTGCTGCTGCTGCTGCTGCTGCTGCTGCTGCTGCTGCTGCTGCTGCTGCTGCTGCTGCTGCTGAATCCACGCTGATTTTGACCGTGGTGCTGCTGCTGCACCATGTGCTCTTGCCCATTGCCTGGCGAGTACTGTCTGCTCGCGTGCTTGTTGAGCACTTCCTTCTTGGTGAGGCCCGAGGTGTCGCCCGAGAGCTGCTCTTCGAGCGTCTTGAGGCGCTTGATCGAGTTCGAGATCGTCTTCCAGTTGGTGAGCATGCCGCCCAGCCAGCGGTGGTTGACGAAGTGCTGGCCCGAAGCGCGCGCCGCATCGGCGATCGGCCCCTGCGCCTGACGCTTGGTGCCGACGAACAGGACCTTGCCATCGGCTGCACGAACTCCGATGCACAGGCGACCGTTCAGCATGAGTAGATCGGGTTCTCACAGGTCGACGCTTGCGATGAATTCATCGTGTCTTGATCTATTCCCTTCCGCCGCGCCAACAGGACGCTACACTGGTATTAGCGAATCACCTTAACGATTACGACCGGCGATCTGGTATCCTGGTGAACGTTGGGCGACACAAAGATATGATACCACAGAGAGATTATACCATACAGGAAGTGCAGCTTGTCCGCTGGTGCGGTACCGCTCACGGCAGCTATTAGCATGACCTTATACAGACGACTGCCCGGCTCCTCAAACCTCTCGGAAATCTTAACACGCTCAATGCCAACGTACATGAGAGACAGGAACCGCGTATTACCGCCCGATCTCGGCTCCTGATCCAATGGAGAAGGTTCGGCTAAGCTACGAGGCTTTCTGCCATGCTGAGTACATAGCCAAAACGGATGGCCATGGATTTAGCGTAAACAGGACGGCCAAAAACTGCCGTCTTCTCGTAAGGTAAAAAGTTCGTGGCGGTCTGGAAAAAGGACTTCTCAAGGCGCGCTATATTTCACGATGCAGTCCGGTGCCCTATGCTGTTGGCGGGGCCGGCCGAAGGCCGACGCATGCGCCGGCAGGACGGCCTGCTGTTCTCGTCTTCAGACGTTTCGGCCCGCAAATTTGTCGTGAAGCGGCTTGAGCGGCGAGAAACTGATCGTTTCTTGTCACTCTCCACGTTCCTAATCTGCCGCATGTTGTTGGTCACGGCAAAGTCCCCGAGATCAAGGTGCGGATAGCCGCAGTGAGAGCAATTAATGCAATCCATGTCTTTGCCGAATTCAAGCGCCGTAACGAAAGCAACGCGAACGCCGCGCGATGATGTGCAGCCGATCAGCTGACGCTTGATCCGTTGAGACCCCGTGCGCTGTGCGTGCATAGCAGCGTCGATATGGCACGAACATCGGCGCCGCAATCCATCCGACCACGCCAGGCCGTGAAGATTTCTCTGGAACTCCGAAAGACTTGAAACCGGCGGCCTCGACGTCACGCAGAACGCGGCGAACCCCCGACTGGTCACAGCCACCGCCCGCCTCCCGCCCCCTGCCCCATGCCGGTGCGGCTCGACCCCACCTTAGCGCCTCATGCTGGCGGCTCGCGCGAGCAAGCGCACGCCCGTCATGCTGGCGTCTCAAGGCCTCCCCAATCTGAATATGAGGCCAATCAGCGTGACCGGTCCGCATGCAACCGCCCGCGCGCCCCTTTCAAGGCTGAGTTGGAGTCTGTGCTTTTTGGGCTGATGGCGGCGCGCGGCTTCGACGAGCCCTACATCCGCTGGTACCGCAGGGACGGCCTTTACCAGCGACATCAGCCCCCGGATGCGTCGGAGCGGGACGGCTTGTTTCGGAGCGTTTGGCCGTAACGAGCCGGTTGGTGCGCATGATGGCTCAGCGAAATACGCAACCCTTTGACGAACGTCAACCTTTCGGCCGAGCAGCTACGAGTCAGAGTGAAACGAAGACAATTGCAACCCACGGACGCACCTCCGTCTGGGCGTTCTTGCACCGCACCCAGCTCGCCACAAGTATCGCTCTCCGCGGCCCCGTCCCCCTCGCAGGCAAGTCGACGGTGGCGCAGCAGCTGGCGGCGCGCGTCAACATCGCCAACGTGATGCAGACCGACGTGCTCTGCGACCTGCTGCGCGCGGCGGAGGGGTCGCAGCTCTCGAAGCAGCCGCTCTGGGCGCGCACCGACCGGGCGACGGCGGCGGCGGCGGCGGCGGGAGCAGCGGCTGTGGCGGCAGCGTGAGCAAAGCGCGGGAGCGGCGGCGCCGGGGCGGCCCGCGAGACGCGGTCCTGCTCGCGTTCGTCGTATTCCTGCTGGTGCGGCAGGCGATGCAGGGGCGACCTGGTGAAGGTGAGGGTGCGCGGGGGTGGTTGTGGTGCGACAGGTCAGCATGCGCGCTGGCTTCACCGGGCTTCCCCCGCAGCGCGGCCGGCGCCAAGGGGCAGTTCGCGGCGCTGGGTCGTTCGGGAAGCTGGAGGGCGCACGCAGGGGCGGCGAGTGGCGCTGGCCAGTGATCCGCAAAGGGCGGCGCTTCGCACCTGGCGGCGACGCGCCTTTGCGCCTTGGCACGCTGCGCGCCATCGGCCCCCCGCATAATCACCCCCCAGACGATCTCAGCGGCAAGCCCATCATCATTGCGGGCCTCCACTTGGACCCGGCCCTGTTCATGCCCGAATTCGCGCGCACTGGAGTCATCATGCTGCCCGCGCGCGCCGCGCCGCCGGCCAAGGGCGGCAGCCCGCCCGGCGCCCGGCCGGCTGCGGGCTTTGCGACGGCGGGGCGCCCGACGGCGGCGGTCAAAGCTGGCCGGTAATCAGGACGATGGGAAGCGACATTCAGGTGAGGTGTGGGTTTGCGGTGGTGCATCGTGTCCGGCACAGCAGCGAACGGGTCTTCTTCGACATGGGCGAACCAGATGCGGCCTCGAGCAGTGCGTTGCCTGGTTGCCACCGTGCAATACCTGCCAACTTGGAAAGCGCGCTTGCTCACGCTCTCCCGGCGTGCTAGTCTGCCCCGAGCGTGCGGCGGGCCGACCCGTCGAGCCACGGCCCGTGCCTTGGGAGCGCGCGCAGCTGAAGGCACGGAGCTTGCCGGTGCGAGCGGCAGCGACGAAATGACGCAGATATTCGCAAACCGATGCCGAACTGACCGCGGTTGGCGCGTGGAACGCGTTGCGCCCGCACCAGGCGAGAGCTCCAGTAACGACCGACACGGATATGCTGGCCTTGAAGGTGTCGGGAAGCGCGCGTGGGGTCGGCGATCTCGCGGCCGGCGCCGCTGACCGCGCCCTGGATTGCTTGAGCCGCGTCGGCGGGGGGCGGCGCCGGTTCGGCGGGGGCGTCGCCGTAGGCAGCGCAGGCGGTGAGCGGCAGGACGGCGGCCATCAGAGCCAAGCGAATATCCATCGTCAGTCTCCCTTTCAAAAGCGTCAGGTGCAGCGGCTATAGCGCATCGGCGGAGCGTCGGCACCCTCGTCAAGATCGTGCCAGCCCGAGCGTCGCTGCTTCGCTCATCGGCAGACAGCGTCGCGGGCGGCCCGAACTCGCCGCTGGGTGCCTGGACGCAGCACAGCCAGCAGCCCGGGCCGCCGCGAGGGCCGGAGGCGGCTTGTGGGACGGCCGCAGGTGACGCGCACGAGGGTGCGGGGCGGTGGCAGCAAGAGCAGCAGCAGCAAGGGCCGCAGGGGGTGCAGCATCAGGCACAGGCGAAGACCCATGTACAGGAAGGGGAGGCCCCTTTGTCAGCCCAAAGCATATTGTCTTTTGCTAACCAACAACAGGCGCCTCACAGTCCCCTGCAGCAGCAGCAGCAATCCAAACAGGGAAGCAGCATGAGGAACAGCAGCAGCACCAGCAGCCACAGCAGCAGTACAGCCAACAACAGCAGCACAGAGAGCAGCAGCAGCAGCAGCAGCAGCAGCAGCAGCAGCTGCATCAGCAGCAGCAGCAGCAGCGCAGCAGCAGCGCAGCAGCATCAGCACGGTCGTGGGGCGGCGCAGGGCGTCCTGCCGATCGACACGCCGGTGCGCCACAGGAAGCACGCCGCGCCCGCCATCGCCGCACCGCCGAACGGCGGTAGAGCAGCAGGTTCTGTTCCGAGGCCAGCAGCACGCTGGCCAACGTGCCCGCGCGCGGCAGGTGCCTCGGGCGCCGTGGCCACGCCGAGCAGTAGCCACCCACAGGAAGGGGTCCATGAGCAGCAGCACCCCCCGCCTCCACAGCCGCAGCAGCAGCAGCAGCAGCAGCAGCAGCAGACGCAGCAGCAGACACAAACGCAGCAGCGGCATCAGCAACAGTTGCAGCAGCTGCAGACGCAGCAGCACGAGCGAGCGCCCCCATCGGCACCCTTGTCAGCGCACGAGCCGCAGCAGCCCGCCGGCGCCGCTGCCTCTGGAGCTCCCAGCTGCGTGCCGCTGTTTGTGCCGGTGGTTGTGTGCATGGACGAGGCAGACCACGTCTTGGTGGCGGAGGAGGCGCTGAATGCCATCGGGCCGCTGCCCCGGCAAAACGACTGAGGCCAACGCCGCTACCGCCGCCATTGGCGGCGGTGCACTTGTCAGCAGCAGGGTTCCGCGTCGGGGCAGGCCGCGGCGGCCGTGCCTCCCGCGTCGGAGGCGCTGCGGCGGGCGCGATCGTGCAGGACTACCTGTGCGCTTGCGGGCGCAAGGGCTGCCGGTGGTGCGGCTGCAGATGGCGTGGAGGGGGCGAAGACCGCGGCATGAATCATATTGCAGTGTATCCAGGTCGCGTCGGCCCTGTCGGATAGAACGATTATCGCGCCGCAGATTGCGTTTTGGAAGCGTTGTGCATCTCGCCTGTAGGGTTAGTGCATGTTGCCTGCCCGATGACGCGGTTGGCGCTTTCGCCTTCCCAATGGCCATGACCGTGCCGCGACGCCCACGGCAAGCATCATGTAAGACGTCGTTGAACCATGCGCCTGGCTATCTCCATCGGCCTCGCTGCAGGCCTCGCTTTTGCCACTCCGCTTGAAACCGGCGACCTTGACGATGCCACTTGACGACGGCTCCGGGCTGCCGACGCGGTTTCGCACGTGTTGCTTGCATGCCATGCTGTCATCCAATAAGCTCGTAGCGATTCAAATCCGCCACAACCCGGGCCTGAAGTGCCACACATCGGCCGTTGCAGCCCGCTCTGTCCTGAAGCTGCGCGCAACACAGCCTATTCCCTCAGTCCAGTTGAAAGGCGCTGCGCAGCATCATCTAGCGGGCTGCAGTGGGCGCCAGAGGACGTGACACGAGTTGAAACAGGGGAGATACGCGTTGAAAAGAAAGGTACTATGGCTTGTCCGCCGCGAACCGCGTCGGGATGCTGGCTCTGGTCATCGCACCTGGCACCGTCCAAGCCCAAATACCCCAGCAGCAAAAACGGCAGGGGAAGAAGCAGGAAGAGGATGGCGACCATATCCGGCTTAAGCCAGCGACGGGATCCAGCGCCTTGCACGCGTCGAGCAGTTCCTTGACCGCGTCGACCGAGACCTGCAGGCCGGCCTTTGGCAGTCGGCAGTCGAGCTCGATCGACCTTCTGACGCCGTCTGAGCGCCGATCAGCGCCCCGCGGCGCGCATCAAGGCGCGTCGAGGTTGACTGGCGTGCGGGACATCTACCTGGCCCGGTGCGTGGGGCGGCTGCCGCGTCTGTAGGCCAACCTGGTCTGCCGGCCATCGCAAGGGGCAGTGCGTGGCGCAGGGCGCTCATTCCGCTCAATCCCACACCGCATGCAACCGCTCAAACCGACACCGCACGCTCCCGCGCCCGCCATGTCATGCGGCTGGGGCAGACCGGCGCCAAGGTCAGGAGCGTAGGGGAGCTGCAGGATATCGATGAGCTGTGTGTTGTCGAGGTGAGGGCCTCGGCGAAACAGTGCGGCCCTCTACCACTTGCACATCGCCCTGTAGTTTATCTTGCCCTTCAAGACGCCTGTTGCCGCCAGATGTGCAGCAGCCGCAGCGCATGGTCGCAATGGCGCCGCGTCGTATCGCAGTCCGCGGCGCCGCATCGCATGTGGTGCATGCCAGCGGTGCGCGCGCTAGCCGAAACTGCCCGGGTGCGCCACGATCGAATCGGCCCCACAGTGCGATACCGCGAGGCACGCCTGGCACCGGGATGCGTGGCCGTTGCGCGGTCACGCGGTCCCGATGTTCGAACCGTTTTTCGAGGAGTCCTCCCATCGCTACATCCACACATCCTGCGATGCGGATCGTCCACGGGGCCCTGCCGGCGCGGTTGTTCGAGCCGCAGGGCAGCCAGGGACTGGGGCCTTCCACATCGTTGAGACAGCAGGTGCGGGTCCAGATTGTCAACTGCCGTCGCGGGGCGCTCGGCCAATATGGCCCGATCCGGCTCGAGCCGGCCGCGACATCGACATGCATTACCATGTCCGCGCCTCGGCGCTGCCCAAGCCAGGGCGCTACCGCGAGATGTTCGAGCTGGCCTCGCGGCTCCATTCGGGGCTGCTCGACCGCACGCGGCCCCTGTGGGAAATCACGCTGATCTCGGGGCTGCCCAACCGGCAGATCGCGACCTTCAAGAAGATCCACGCACGCGCTGATGGACGGCGCAGCGGCATCCTGCCCGGGCTCTTCTCCACAGGCAGCCTGCCGGTGACGCTCGCGTGAGTCGGATGCCCCCGGGCTGACGGGGCGTTTGAGCGGCTGGGGCGACCGAGGGGCTGGGGCGACGGCGGCGTGATTCGAAGCGCCGCATCCAAAGCGTGCCACGCTCGCGTCACACGAGGCCGCACAGCGGACAGTCAGCCACGCGCCGCTTCCGCCAGAACAAAGGCCTTCACCGCATCATAATCGCCAGGCAGTTTCGTAGCGTTCCTTCGCCTCGGAAGCGGCACGATTGCCGGCAGCAGCGGCGGCAAGGCCGGACAAGCGGCGCGGGGCCCGCGTCAAAGTGCTTCGCTGAACGTGCAGGCGGCCATGGCGGCCTGACGCGTCGGCACCAGGTCGTTCTTTTCCTCGCCGGGGTAGAAGCGGGTCCGCAACGAGGTTCGCTGGGTGGCTCGCCGGGCGCAAGCGTGTTTGGACGCCGCGACGTCGCCGGCGGCGGCTAGGGGAGGGCGTCTGGGGCTCCTGTATGACCGCTGCAGGGCCAATCCTTACCGAGTTGGGCACAAAGGCGTTTCGAGATGCTGACGCTGCGATCAGGCGGACGGCCGGCCTGGGCGGGCAGGGCGGTGAACAAGAGCGCGGCTGCAAGGGTCGTAAGCAGTTTGGCCTTCATGAGGCTCCTCCTTGAAAAGTGGTTGTCACTACAAAATCGCATCGCTGCGGCGCCAGCGGCCGAGGCGAAGTGGCGGCGGCAGGACAAGCAGCAGCAGCAGCAGCAGCAGCAGCAGGCGGGGCGCCAGCAGGCGCGCCGGCAGCTACGAAGGTCGTCGGCGGGGCGCCTGCAGGCGGGGCCGCGAGCGGTGGGGTGGTAGTTGCGGCAAGCTGGTACAGCTGGCTCAGCTGGTACCAGACGCGAAAGCATGCTCGGCGACCAGTCGCGGCATTTGGCGTGCGAACGCGGACACCATTGAATTTCCTTCCTTTTTGGGCACCTCGTCGTGGAATCCCTGCGGAACCACGACGGGGGCGCCCCCGTAGCAGGGACGGGGCGTTTCGCCGGGGGGGGGGGGGCCGGGAGCGGTGGATAGGTTACGTCGGGCGCAATGCCGGTGCCGGTATCGCTGACCTTGAGCGCGCAATAATCAGCGGCGGGCATGAATTCATTGTCCATCTGCCGCACGTCGGCAGCCGACACGGGATAGCCCAGCGGCCCCGCATGCCATGGCTGCAGCCGAGAAGGACGGAGCGCAAACGAGCAAAGTGCGCTCTGCCCTGGGGGTCAAAGCCTGATGCATTTGGTGCGCAGAGGCGGATGGAGACCGCGCGCATACTCATGTTTCCAAACTCACACACCCATGCACAGTCACTCACGGACTCAAGCACTCTGTCTTCGACAACACACGCGAACACACAGCGCGCGCACGCGCACATGCGCCATGCTCCCCACACCAAGCGCACACCTGCATGCGCATGGTCTCCACAAACACCCATGCACGTGCAGTACACACAGCGTTCGATGCGGTGGTGCAAAGTCATTCAATGGAACTTTGGCGCGTCGATTGCGGCGCTTTACTCCAGTGAGCATGCGTCGGACCGCCGAGCTCCGTCACCCCACACGCCCCAGTCTATCCCGCCCTGGAGTCAAAACCACCTGATGCACGCAAAACCCCATTCGCTACCGTAACGGAGATCACTGAACTTTCGGACCATGGTGCTCAGCATGAGGCTCGCGATTTGTGCTCGCCCTGCGCGACGGACATTTCAAGGCTTCCAAGCCCGTCTCGGCGGCCAGGCAGTCTTCGTACACCAGGACAGGTCCGAGTGCAGCCTCGCACGGCGGCTCGTGCGGCTTCGTGCGCTCGGACGCGGACGCGCCACCACCGCCGTCGCCGCCGCCTCCGCCACCGCCATCGGGCTATGAGCAGCAGCGGCAGAGAAACGGAAGTTCGCGGTCCGCTGCCGGGGGTGAAGCGATAAGCGAGTCGCGGCCGCCCCGCGCGCTCCAGATAGTCGGGGACGATGTCCACCGCCGTCAGATCACCCAGTCGATGGTGTTCATCTGGACGACCGCCTGGCCTTTGGCACGCCGCTGTTCGACCATGATCCGGTTCAGGCTCCCGAAACCAAGTGACTCGATCCCCTCGCCCCGCCCGGCAGGAAACGGAGTCTGCTGGGATCAAGGAGCGGTGCCTGCGGCCGTACTAGTCTTCAAGGCAGCTTCTTGCTGGGCTTCCTGGACGCTTGGCCTGAGGACCGGCGCCATGAATTTCGTGCTTGCGAAGACTCGTTGAGGAGGTGGGTGTATCGCTCCACTTCCTGCCGGCTGTTGGGGAAGATCAGGGCCTCATGGGTGTTACAGGCGCTGGTCATGTTGTGTCATGTTCATATGTCACCTGATCGTCAAAGCTGGTGCCATGTGACCTGCTGCCACAGCCGGTGAGCGACCTGGGAACGAAGTGCTGACGGGCGTGCTCACCATTGAGTCGGTGGCCGGATCGTATTCGACTTCCGGACCTCGAGGCGGCGGTGAGCGACACGGCTGATACTGGAACGGGCCGCCGTACTGCCAGCGTGTTCGTGCTGTTGATGAATTGCTGATCGCGCCGCGTAGTCAATCCCAGCGCAAGCCGCCAACGAGCTTACTGCTTGTTGGATGCTGCTGAAGGTGCAGCCGTCACCTGACACCCTGCGCCCCCACCCCGTACACAGCCTCCACAGGCAACTCGCAGGGAACATTTTGAACTCCCCCAAATAGCGACTGGTCGAATAGTAGATAGTATGTATGGTTCCTGCAGCAGCCCGCGGGAAAGAATATAGTATTTCTATCTGGGCACAATGCAATATGACAGACTACAGAACACCCTATTTTGAAGTTTACCAGTATGATGCAGGCGGCGACCAGACAGCATTTGATAATTTTAATGCTAAAAAAAGCACTAATGTTGTGAAAGACTGGTTTCTTGCAGAGGGTTGGCTCTGGAGTGGAGCAGCTGACTTCGACTCACTCTCAAAGCGGACACGAGCAGGAGCATAATCCTGGTTTAGCCGACTGTAGGATTTAACTGAAGGTTCTTTTACATCTATGTTACCCCCATTGCCCATGGTACGGTCAGGGATAAAGAGGGCATCCGTCACCTCTGGTGCTCCCAGCAGCGAGTAGAGGAGGCTGATACCGCGACCACTAGCTCTGAGAAGATGAGGGCGAGAGCAGCGCAGCAGCTCTAGTGGGTCCAGCTCTTCGTCGTCGTCTTCGGGCTCTGAGTCGGACAGCGAGTCGGGAAGCGATTCTGACAGTGACTCGGACGATTCCGATGGCTCTGGCAAGAAGGGCGCGGCGAGGTGAGGATCGGACGCAAGATCACTCGCCGTCTGTGCCCACTGCCGGCGTCATCATGTCTAGACAGCATCTAGATTCATACTTCATGCGATGCAGTGGGTATACGCACAAAGCAAACCGCATCGCCCGCCCGTCCTGCACAGCATGCGCGGCTGCCGCTGGCGCGCTTGCGGCTCGCGCCGCCTTTGTGCCAAGGTCCAGCCGGTTCGAGTGCTGGGGTCGTGCGGCGGCTTCGGCAGCGACATCTCCGACGGCATGCTCTGGGCCGCCGGCCTCGAAGTGCCGGGCCTTCCGCTCAACCCCACGCCTGCGGAAATCCTCAACATGAGCTGGGCAGCCAGGGCGCAAGGTGCTCGCGGCGCTGTACCAGAACACCGATCAACCAGGTGCGCTGCCAGTCCGTGGCGGGGCGGACGACGCATGTTAGCGCCATGCCGCTGCTTGCGCTTGGCACGGGAAGTGCAGCAACTGCAGTGCACGGCTGCACCCGGAGCGCACCAATTGCTGCATGGTTGTTTGCATTCCTGTTGATGCAGCAGAGGCGACCCAGCGCACGTCGCAACTGATCACCAAGCGTAATGTGCGCGCCGTCACTGGCAAGACACGCAGTTCTGACGCACGACGCAGCGCCAACCCGTACCGGCGGTGTTTCAGAACCCGTCGCAGTACGAAGGCAAGAACAACGACTGGTACGATGCCCTGCTCCGAAGATCGTGAACTACAACCTGTGAGAAGGTGATGCGGCGAGCCGCAGGCTTTGTTTACGGGGCCTGGGCTCACGATTCTCGACGACCTCGGGCAAGAGCAGCGTGGCTGCGCTCCCTAGTACCAGTGCCGCCTGGCCCGACTCCGCCAACCTCCAGTATCTGGGCTACCCGGGCTCACGCCCTCAGGTCCAGACGTACCAGCGGGAGTTCCCAAGGGCACGTCCGCATCCCAGGTGAGCCTACAGGGCTACCTCACCACCAGCCTGGCTGACCGGAGCAGAAGAAGAAGATTAGCGTCACCACCGGCATGGGCTCAACACTATGTGCCACGCCTCAAGAAGCACAACGTCGCCGGTGGTTGCCGGGCCTGCCGGATGCAATCGCTTGCTGATGAGCACGGCGGGATGGGTCCGATGCCGCCACAGTGCCTGGAGCAGCCGCGTCCAGGCACGATCAATCGTGCGTCCCCTCGTCGAAGCATCACGCCGAATTTCGAATTTCGTGCTCGTCTTTCTCTGTGTTGCCTGCATTTCAACATGCGAAGCGCCTGTACCGCAATCCCGCGCATTGAGCACGTGCCGCTACAGTTTGCGAACCAGCTGGCCAAGTAGCGCGAGGACCCGGCTGCGTTGGCTCTGATACGGATAAGGAGGAGGAGAGCAGCAGCGGCTCGGAGAGCGAGGATAGCAGCGGCGCGGAGGACGAGGGCGAGGAGCGTGTCGACAAGAGGATCGGTGCGCGGCCTGCACGCGGGCACAAGGCGTTTGCCGGGCGGCAGACGGGGGGCGGCAGCAGCTGCGGGCAGCGACTGCCACGGCTCAGCGCTGGGGGGCTCATGCAGCGCGTCGTAGTGCAGGACAGCAGTGACGCACCGGCTGGATGTGGGCGGAAGGCCATTGTGCAGACCTCCCCAACGCGCACCGCATCCACTGCACAACACGCCCTGCCCAACTCGGCTGGGCCGCCTGCGCTCCTCGCTGTCATCCAATTGCAGCCCCCGCCAAGAAGAAGGCATGATCCTGACCAGGACCCCCCGAGATCACCTATGAGATGGTCACCGCAAGATGCGCGAGATCATCGCCACGCGCGGCCGCAGGGGCACGGACAAGCAGGAGCAGGTGCGGCGCTCGGGGACCCGGAGGAGGGAGGGGATGGACGGTAGGCGGCGACACTGAGGATGGCGCGTGTGCTGCAGCTTGGAGCGCAAGGGAGAGCGGGTCATTGCAATGCAGGCTGCGCTTCGGCAACTGCGGCCGGGCCTGTTCGGGGTGGCGCTGTGCGCTTATGGCCAGGGTGTTCATGCGTGCAGCTCCTGCCTCCGCACCTACTCGCGCATCCCGGCGAATGCCTGCACGAGCGCAATGCGCACACCTCAGCACTTTGCTTTTCCGCATGCGAACCGCAAGCAACGAAGACACATGCACGTACACACCACACCCATAACGCGCGCACGCACCCCCCGGTTGAGATGCTGCTGTACCTCGTGACAGTGGCCAAGGGCGCCGCCCAGAAGCTGGAGGTGCTGCGCCGCTGGTGTCGAGCCTGTTTGACCTCACGCCCGGCAGGCGACGCACATGAAGGTGCCGCTCGGCACGATGAAGAG
>NNCB01000701.1:0-14904 GCA_002317545.1 Scenedesmus quadricauda | reverse complement strand
CATTCGGGTTGTGTTTTTGGGGGGGGGGGGCGCCGGGCTCAGGTACAGGCGGCGCTGAATGGGTGCTGGGGAAGATGTTGGGTATACCGTGTGGGTCAACACCTCGTCCGGCAGCCAGATCCTAACGTCTTGGCGCCTCACATCGCCGTGCCTCCGACCTTGAAACGCTCGCCACCCGGGGCTTGGGGGGATCGCGCGCACGTCGCGTCGCATCCTCCTGCGCCGCCCCAGCATTCCGCCCCACAAGCCGTTCTTCCGCCGCCGCCTCCCCTTGCTGACCTTGTGCAGCGCCTTCATCAGATCGTCGGGCAGCACCAGCTCCATCGCGTCGAGGATCGGGTCGACCTGATCATAAGCGCCCCCACCTGGTGGCTGCAGCCCGAGGCCGCGGCGCGCCGCCGCCGAAGGGCACCCACGCATATTTGGAGGGCACGACTTCTCGGGGCACCGCGGGCGTCAGCGCAGCAGCATGCGGCGGCAGCAGCGGCGTGGCGGCGGCGGCGCCAGTGGCGCCAGTAGCAGCGGAAGCGGCGGCGCCAGCACCGGCAGTAGCAGTGGCGGCGCAGCGACGGCGCGCAGCGCGAGGATCTGCGCGCGCCGGAGGCGGCGGCGGCGCGCGGCGGCGTCGGCGCAGCCGCGGCGGAGTCCGTCGCGCTGGTGTGGCTGCGGCGCGCGGACCGGATGGGCGACAGCGAGGCGACGTTCCATCTGGCGTGGCTGCACCAGCACGGCAGGGGCGTCGCGAGGGCCCGGCAACGGCGGATAAGCTGCTGCAGGTGGGCCTACGCGCGGGCGCGCGGCTTGGCGGGCCCCAGTGGGCGCGGGCGTGCCGGAGGGCTGAATGGCGCGGCTTGTGAGGAGCGCTGCCTAAGCCAGTGATAGATGAGCGTGCGGGTTACGCCGCATGATCGCCGCGTCTGTGCTGCGGGCATTGCCAGATGCGTGGTGGCTGCATATGGAGCCTCCTGGCATGCACATAACCCCCCTTTCATCTCTCTCTCTCTCTCTCACACACACTCACACACACCACAGGCACGCCGGACATTCGATGAATATATGTGGACGTTCAACATGCACGCACCACACCAACACCTGCTGCGCACACCCTCAGCGCGCTGGCTGACGAGCCCGACAGCGCGCGGGTCGTGGTGCTCACGGTCGCGTCCGCCCTGCTGCGCGCCGAGCGCTGGCTCTCGCCGTCGCGGGCCAGCCAACGGCGGACGCGGCGGCCGCGTGGCTCCGGTGGCTGCGGGACGCGTCGCCGATCTCGGCGGCGAAATCGATGCCTGAGCTGACCGCGGAGGACGAGGAGCAGGCAGCAGCAACAGCGGCGGCCCCGGCGGCGCCGCAGCAGCAGGAGGAGCAGCAGCGGGAAGAGGAGGAGGAGCAGCAGCAGCGGACGACCCCTGGCAGCAGCCGCCGCACGCGCCGCCCCCGCGCGCCCCCGACGCGCCGCAGCGCGCCGCGCGGCCGCGGCCGCCGCCGCGGCTCGAGTTTTCGGTTGACCGGGCGTCAGGTACGCGGCGGCGTCAGCGGGGACGACGGCGGGGAGGTCGCGTCCGTTGTTTGCCGACTATCAATCGTTGCTGATCTGACAATGGACGGCTGACGCTGTGCTGCTTCAATCATCTGGGCGCCCTGGCGGCCGTGTGTGGCTGCGCAACCGGCAGCTCAACGGGCTGCCGGCGGCCGCGCGGGCGGCGGCGGCGAGGCGGGCGGCGGAGCAGCAGCGGCGGCAGGAGCAGGAGCGGGAGGAGCAGCGGCAGCGACGGCAGCAGCACGAGGAGGAGCGGCGGGGCCCCAGGAGCAGCTGCAGGCGAGGCGGGCACAGGGTCGTCATCGCTAGTTCGTCGTTTTTGGTGAACGCACAGCATCATCGTGCTGGCCCTGACCGGACGGCCGGAGTAGGTAGCGTTTCGCAACCAGAATCAGGAGGAGCAAAGGCGATGTATAGTCACAATATGGTCGGGGCGACGACCTCGAAGCCGCCAAGAAATTCTATGACGCGACCTTCCAGGCGATCGGCGGGAAGCCCGCGATCACCGGACAGTGTCCAGATGGGCTCTCAGCTGCAGCACCTACAGCAGCAGCAGCAACAGCAGCTGCCGCGCAGCTCCAGCACCATCGGCGCAGCAGCCGCAGCACCAGCACGCCGCGGAGGGCGGCCTGCAGAGAAGGCGGCCCTGGGAGCAGGAGGAGTGAGAGGCCCGAGGGCGCCCGCAGCCAACCGGCGGGCTCTGCCTGCACCCGCACCTAGGCGGTCCGGCACCATGGATGCATCCCTTGCTGTTCTGCCCACGTCTGCAAGGTCTGGCCGCGTGGTTGGCAACAAGAACCTTTCCAGGTCTCTTTTGCTGCAATTGCATGACCCTTGTTGGCTGCCCTCACAGTTTATTACGCGGTTGATGATTTCCAGCGGAGCTAAAAGCTGCAAGCCAACTTTTGACTAATAGCAATAGGCCAGAAAAAGCCGGATGGACCCCTTCCTGGGCTATCGCGGTCAAGGCGGTGCGCAGCAGCTACCACGCTCGCGCGCAAGGGGGTTTTCCCACATGGAGCGCAGCCGGGCGACGCTGCCCTGCAGGCGAGCTGCCGCGACATCGACACATGGCGCAGGCTCGGCGGCAACACCGACATGCTGGTCGTACAGATGACGTCGCTTGCCAGCTCGCCGGCGATGCCAACGCACAACTGCTGGCGCAGATGCTGCGTCGGCAAACGTGAAGGGGTGGTGACATGGTACGGAGGCACGAGCCTGCAGCGCCCGTCACGCAGTGTCACAAGCACCCAGCAAGAGGGTAAAGAATGCTGCCGAGTCGGGGATCGAGTGATGGGCCCCGGGCGGCCAGGGACTGACATTCGGTATGCAGCGCTGCGCCGACAGCGCTGCCGCTCAGCAGGCGCGCCCGGCGCATCGAAGCAAAGATGTCGCCGAGGCGCGGCGCCGCTCGCTCTTTCGCGGCGGCTGCCCTTGGCGACTCCAGGCCGCCCAGCGAACAGCTTTCGAACAGGCTTTCCGCAATCAACTGCGGGCCAAGCTGCTCGGCAGCTACTAGGTGTGAGTCAAGGCTGCTACGCCCCTACTGGTGGTGGAATTGGGAGGCAAGCCACTCGTTGTGAGCCTCGTGGTGCAAGTCATGGTGCCAGTCGTGGTGCAGCTGCTGCTGCTGCTGCTGCTGCTGCTGCTGCGCCGCGCTGCTGCTGGTGCAGCTGCTGGTGCGCTGGTGGTGCTCCGGTGCTGCTGGTGCTCTTGATGCTGGTTCTGCGCTGGGGGACCTGCACGTGCGGCATCGCGCCTGCTGGTGCTGAGGCACCGCATGCGGGTGCTGCTGGTGCTGGTGGTACGCAGGCTCGGCATGCGGCTGGTGGTGCTGCTGCCGCTGCTCCTGCTCCCACCGCCAGCCGTCGTGGCCGCCGCCGGTCCCCCCGTGCGCGCTGTGATGCGCCTGCGCCATGTGCCAGTCATGCTCCCTCTCATCGCCCGCAGTGGCCGTCGTCGCATAATGGCCATGGCCGTGGCCGCCCCCGGCGCCGGCATTCTTGATGAGCAATCGCCGCCTGCTGCTGCCAGTCGTGCTCGTCCGCTCGCCAGAGTGGCCGTGGCCGTCCTCGTAGTGGTGCTGCTCCCGGCCCTCGCTGCTGGTCTCCGCGCGGCGGGCGTGGACGGCCCGGCCGCCGCCGCCGATCTGCTCGCCGGACGGCTTCCCACTGGTTATTCGCTGCAGATGCCCTAAATAGGGGGCATGAACATTCTGCTGCTGGTTGTGGTGGTGCTGGCTTTCCGTCGCGCCCCGTGCTGCTCATGGTGCTGCTCGTCTGCTATCGTGCGCGTCGGGGTGCTGGATGGGGTAAGCCACCCACTTGATCACCCAGTCGTACAGCTCGCGGCTGTTGCTCTCGCCGCTGCACATGTAGTCCAGCAGCTCGAGCAGCAGGTCGCACTTGCCTTCCGGGCTCGGTTGGCCAGCCGCCCCACAGGTTGCAGGTGATGGTTGGGTCGGTCTCGGCCGGATCGAAGCCGCGGCTGGAGGTTGGTTTCAGGGGTGCTGTTTGGGTACCCTTCGCGGTCGGGCTGTCTCGGCAGTCGACTGCTGAAGTGGGCTTTTGTCTGTGTCAGGTGGTGAGATATAAGTGAGGCTTGGGCTGGGCGCTTCGAGGGATGAACCACATTGCGGCGGCTGTGTGCAGGCTCGTATGAACTCGGCGCCAGTTGTAGGCCAGGCGCACCTGCCAGTCGTACTTGGCGGCATGGAGCTATACTGCGTTAGGACGCGAGCCCCCTCCACCATGCTTCGCATGGTCCCCCTCCCCGTGCCGGGGAGGATCGAAAGGCCCGCACCGTTGCGCAGCTCGCGCCTTGGTGAAGTTCGCGGCCAGGCCGAACCCGCTTTCGCCGAACATGTGCTGCAGGTTCACTTCCCAGCCGTAAAGCTTGTCGGAACGCTGGTACAGGGGGTGGGATGCGATCGCCGTGAAAAAGCCTGGTCAGGCAGGCTAGTCCATTCACGGGTTATCGAAGATATCCCGGAGAAAATTTCGAGGGCGCGGTGTCGAGGAGGTGGCACGAGGGCGCGGCTGATAGAGCTTGGACTGCCGAAGATCCGGCCTGGACCTTGCGGCGAAGCTGGCGAGAATGGGCCGGATGGCGTGTTCAGCTCGGCCTGCCGGTGAACTCTTGCGATTGGATACGGCCGTTCCGATCGGCGCTCACCCTTGCGACTCCCTTCTCCCCTCACATGCGCTCACGCTCTGCACGCCGCTCATCAGCCGCAATCACCCCACCAGCACCGCTGTCATGCACGCACCTTCTCGAACAGAGGTAAGCTGGCGTTCAGCTGCCTGGCAAAGGGATTGTGTGATTGGTCTGTTTGGGTATGGCACAACATAAATTACGAGGATTATACAGATAACGAATACACTGGTAAATTTCAAAAATATCTTTATGACTTTTACGGGAAAAACCGGGACTGAATTTACCAGATGGTGCTTATCAACTTGATTTATGTGCTTCAGGGTACAATCACGATAGAAATCCACGAACGGAATGGTGCGCTCCGGTTCCGCGGGCGATTAGCTGGCCCGGCTGCGCCGCACCGCACGGCGCCTGTCAGGGCCGCGACTAGTGCGCGCCCTCGCAACGAAGTCGTCGACCATGCGGTCGGCCAATCCGCGGAAACCAAGCGTCATCGCCGGCAGCACTGCAGGCTGCTCTGCGGCTCGAAATCCAGCACCAGGGTGACCTTGCACGCGGATTCGTCCAGTGCGTGGAAGGACCAGCGCCCTTCGATGACGTTTAAACGGGCCAAGGTCGCGCAGTTGCATGGTCGTGTGGTGGGGCGCTCCAGTGTGTTCTCGGTGTGACAGGCTGCGTGCAAGGCCTACGCGACGAGGCACAGCCTTGCCGGGATGACGCGGCCGAGTTTATTACCATCACCAATGTCGGCCGCTCTCCGCGCCCAGGCAGGATGATGCCCTGCACTTCATAGGTGAATTCATAAAAATCTTGTCGCGACGCTTGTTCGGGTGGCCGCTCGATACAGACCGCAGCGGGCTTTACCAGATCCAGATAAGCTGCAAGCATCCCGGGTTGGTCGTTTTCGGCAACCAGTTGCGCGGCGTGGTCGACACCGAGGATGCGCCGTGTCCTCCTGGAGGTCTGGCGCGCGTGCTGCTCGACGTGCCATGCTGCAGAGGGTCGTGCTCGAGGGGGGGTGCGCGTGCTCCTGGTAACGGTGGGCGTCGTGGCCGCCCTCATGGTGGGCGCCGTGGCCGTGTCCGACCAGTGGTGCTGCTGCTGCGCCTCCCACTGGTGGTGGTGGAGCTGCTCTGCTGCTGCTCCTGCACTGGTGGTGGCGGTGCTGCTGCTGCTCCTCGGCTGCTGCGGCGCCTCCCAGTGGTGCAGCTGCTGCCAGTGCGCGTCGGTATCATGCTGCGCCGGCGGGGCGGCGTCGTGCTGCCAGGCGGCGTGGTGGTTGTCGTGGCCCTCGACGTCGCTATGATCATGGTGGAGGTCGTGGGTGTGGTAATGGTCGTATGAGTCGTGGTGGTCGCCCCCAAAAGGCTCATGCGCGTGGCCGCCGCCGTGGTCATGGCCGCCATGCTGGCTGTGCCGTGCTGGGGCCAGTCATGGTGCTGCCAGTCGTGGTGCTGCCACTCGTGGTATTGGTCTGCGGCGGGAGTCTGCTGCTGGTGCTGGTGCTGGTGCCGGTGCTGCTGCTGCTGCTGCTGCTGCTGCTGCTGCTGATGCTGCTGCTGCAGTGTGCTGCTGCTGCTGCTGGACCGTGCTGCGTGCATGCCCAGAGCCCGGCGAACCTGCTGCTGGTGCTGCTGGCTGCCTTGGCGGCCTGGTTGACCCTGCGCATGTGCAGGACAGCCACCGCAAGGGTGGCGGCGGGGATCCTCGTGCTTTATGTCGCCAGCGCCGTGGTATCGGTGTTGCTGCGACTGCCGTGGAGGGTGGCCGCCGCTCGAGTCGGGTGGCGCGGAGCTGGACCGTGCTTGCCGCTACATAGGAGGAGGTGCTCCCGAGATCAGTGCTCGCGCTCGCGACCGTGCAAGCCATCGCCGGCAACGGTGCAAGGGCGGTGACGGCGAAGGCGATGATCGCGATGGTCAGCTTGGGTCGGGCGCAACAGCATCATGCATTGCACCGGCCGCTTTTCTTGAAGACTGCAGCACGCATTGCAGAACAGTGCAGTGACCGTGCGGTGCAGTGCGCCGCAGCACAACGCACCTCCAGGCCCAGGACATGAGCCCCGCGCGGTGGTGCCGAGCGCCCATGCGGCACAGCGCACCAGCGAGACAGCCAAAGCGACTACTCGGCGTCGATGGTCGACGTCCGCGAGCATACCGAGGGTTATGCGCGGGGCTGGGGCGTGCGCGGCGTTGTCGACGTCGGCAATTCGACCATTTATGGCGCGAACCGGCCGCTGCACGCGGGCAGCCTGAGCCGTAAAAATAATCAACTCACTGGGTGACCGCGCTGCTGCGGGATGCATGCTGGAGCGGCTGCGCGAGTCGAGACTCAACCGAGAGCAGGTCGGCGTCAAGGACAGCGTGGGAAACCAGGGACAGCCACCCGCTCATTTTTGAGCGCTCCGCCTTCGGTGCATCATATGGTTGACCTACCTGATTCCAGGGAAATGGCCGGCCCACGAGCCCGCCGGCCAGCAGTTTCGAGCCTTGAGCCGCAGATTGAAACGCCCGCTCTAGCAGCCGGTTCGACTATTAGAGTTGAATTACGCTATACTATCCGAAATTCGTAGCGTCGCACGTCTTTGCTGATACAGGATGATTTTGCTTCGGTTCCCTGCGGTCGTGACTGATGCCTGCAGCTTCCCCTTGAGCTCCTTGGCGCCTCGCATGTCAGCATGATGGTAAGGGTCTGGCTCGGAGTCTCTCAGTTGTGCATATTGATCTCGTATTCAATTCTGTTGAACGGTACCGGGCAGGTGGGGATCTATGCAAGCAGTGACAGTAAGCCAGGTGTTAGACCGAGCATGTGTTTGCTCTAGCGTGTCGGTTACCATCATGTGTATGTACACCGTACCAAGACGGTCGTACAGGTTCGCAGCGTTTCTTGGCTAACCCCAGTAACCCCTTTGCCATTCTCTACTCTACCTTTCTATTACTGCTGCCACTCAGCCAGCTTTCCTCGCATTGTCACACGCCATTGTGTTCAACTACTGCGCCTGCGTCGCTACCGCCTGCCGCTCTGGCACTTAGCCCCAGTCTGCGCCGCGCTGCTGTCCGCGCGCGCCCAGCTTCCCCCAGGTCTCGCTGCGTGCCCGGACAGGTGCCTCCATCGTGCACCGGGGGTGAGAAGGCGAGGGAAGGGGGGGGGCGGGAACGCAGGGGCACGGCGCGGCGGCTGCCGGGGGGCTGGCGCGCTGCGGGCAGCGCGCACGGGCGCTGTGCCGCGCCGCCGGGGGCTTTGAACCCCGCGGGGGCTGGCTGGAGGGGGCGCGCCCGCGTCCTATGGGTAGGGCTCTACAGCTGCTGCTGCATGCTGGTGCCTGCTGGCGCGTCCTGCAGGTGGGACGCGGCACAGGGGACGCGGCTGCTGCATGCTGCTGCCGCACGCTGGGCCCCGCCGCGTTGCACCCCTGCACCCCACTTGAGGCACGCGCACACGAGCAATTCACAAGGAGCCTCAGCAAAACACGCCCCCCAAGCGCAAGCCGAAGCTACGCACTGCCGTTCCCGCCCTGCAGCAGCCGCCAGTCCCCCCTTTCACCCCTTTCAGACTTGTGCCGCAGGCCGGCTGTCGTTCCGCTAGCCTTAGACAATGCTGAACTCTGTCATAGTTCCCAGTCATTGCAGTGCCCATCTATGTCGCAGAGAGTGCGTGCGTGTGCAGTGTGTGCTGAGAGCTGCGTGCGTGTGTGGGTGGCGCCGCGCCCGATGGTCAGGCAGGCTGGATTCGCGACCTGAGAAATCCTTGAGCAGACGCACGATCCCGAGGAATTCCTCGAGAATACGCGCATCGCAATGTACCAGGACCGCATCTTCGCCTTCACCCCGAAGGGCAGCCTGCACCAGCTCCCCAAGGGCGCGACCCCGGTCGATTTCGCCTATGCCGTCCACACCGGCTCGGCGACCGCACCGTCGGCGCCAAGGTCAATGGGCGCCTCGTGCCGCGCTGACCGCGGCCTCCAGCCGCCGCCTCCCCGGCGGCCTTGAAGCCCACGGGGGTCCCTAGCGCGCGCGCCGCGTCCGGCAGCTGCCCCAGCTTGGCCGCAGCCACGCGCGCCCACTGCCTCCTGGCTCGTGGTCGGGGCCCGCCAGCAGGTCGGCGGGCAGCTTCCCGGCGTCTGAGCTGACCGCGTCAATGAGCGGGTTCCTGGGGAGTTGCGCCAGGGTCACGGCAGGTTTACAGGCGGTTTGAAGGGGCCGATACGAAATGCGCTTGCAGTCGAGCTGTGCACACGGACGGCCTTCGAAATACTTCAGCTCGATCTCGAGCTCGGCCTTCGCGCCGTTCTCGGTCACGCGCAGGTCGCCGATGTAGCCTTCGTCCTTGAGGACGTTGGCGATCGCCACCTTGGTCTTGGAGGACGGCATTTTCACCGCCGGCTTGCCAACCGCGGCCGCATTCTTGATGCGGACCAGCATGTCGGCGATGGGATCAGTCATGCTCATGGAATGTCACCTGATGAGTAGCACCGATATCCGCTTTCGCGAAAATCTGTAATGGAGTGTGGTGCGTTGCGGGACTTAACCAGTGGCGACGCAAACCGGCTCCTGCACCGCTAAACTGCGGTCCCGCACCAGCGGACCTTTCCCCCCGGGTGGGCGATGCCGTCAAAGGTGGGGTCGGAGCACGATGCCCGCTGTGTGCTGCGACCGCGCCCGGAGGTGGATGGCATGGTCTGCGACGCGACGGCTGGCGCAGTACGCGCTACGGCTTCTACACCCCACAACGCGTCGAGGGCCTGCTGCCCGGGGGCTATGTTTTTCCCCTGCCACTGGCATGGCAGGGCGAAACGCAGCAAACTGCAGGACTTGCAATCACGCGACTGCGCGGTGCATTGCGGTGCATTCACGGCCCACCACGCGGATGGCGAGCAATTCAGCGCACGCGTGCGCATGCGCAGCAGCACGCAGCGGCGCGCAGCGCACTCGTCGTACCCCTGCTCGCCCTCCTGAGGCACAGCCCGGGCCATGAGGACCGCGAACACCAGAAAGAAGAGCGCTTCTATGCAGTCTGTCGGGAGCGTTTTCCGACCGTTGGCCACAAAGGTTGCGAACAGTAGTGCAGGTACCGGACAATGCAAACCCTTCGGTCTGAGATGAAGGTGCGGATCTCTACCGATCTGCTGCCAATCGAAATCATACAGCGTGGGAACTGGACGTCCCAGCTAGCATCCCTTACCTAAAGTCTGATGAGATGACTGGTTGAGCGAGGGACCAAAGTGGCAGAACTGCAGAACCATGAGCATCTCCCAGCGCCACGCGCTCTGCAGGGGCCCGCAGGCCGCGCGGCCCGAGCGCAGCACGCGCTGCTGATCCTCGTGTCGCATCCGGCGCGCGGGCCAACCTCTCGCGCGGCGTCCGACGACTTGCAGGGGCTGCCCGGCCCGGACCATGAGGCGGCTGAGCGCACGCGCCAGGCCGCCTCGACGCTGCGGCCCCAGAGCCTCGCCGTCATCCATTGACGAAGGCATCACTTTGCGCGTGGCTGGGCGCGTGCGAGAGCTGGCAGGCCAGTCGACCGCGTGGACGAAGGCGGTCCGCGCGCTGAAAAACGCCGGGACCGAAGCCTTCACCGCCAAGCAGCGCGAGGTCGCGAACAAGCTGGACGCGGGCGAAGTCGACATGATGGAAGCGCAGCTGGAAATCGAGCATTATTGGGCGGGCGCCCTGCGCCGCCGGCGGCGATCGACGGCGACGTGCGAAAATGGTTCGTTAATGGCAGGGCAATCTGTCGGTATGGTATCGGAAGAAGAAAGCGTCGCCGATATCGTGCAGGCCTGCCGGGCGCGAAGCAGGCAGGGTGCAGCTCACCCCTGCCCCAGGCGCGCCGCCCTGGAGTTGCGGCTGTTTGCGGGCGTAGCGGCCTTCGGGCCCGGTCGTTCTACGTCCTGCTCAGGTTTTGGAAAGATGATTTTGTTTCAGGTGGTTGTTAACGCAGGTGTGCAGGCGATGTTGTGCTTGCGCCATGATCATGGCAGCTTTGCTGTTGTCTCGTTTTCCACTGCCTGTCGGACCTTCGCCCGCTTGCTGGCCGTGGCATCCCTGGCTCCTGACTACCAGCTGGCTCCTCGGTACGGCCCAGACAACGTGCGTGGGCCACCGTCGTGGTGCTCGCTAATTACCAGTACCAATAGCCTGATTGGGGATGAGTACCCGTCACCTGTCGCCGGCATCGACTACGACACCGTGTGGTTTGTGGTGGGGCAAATCGCCACACTCAGTGAGGACCTCACTGGGGCCTGTGAGGAGGGCGGCATGGCAGCGTCCCGGCAGTTGCTCCACGCATTGCCAGCAGGGAGTTGATGGCGGTGAACAGCAGCCGTTCCCGTACAAGGGGATGACGCTGCCGTTCATCAGCTATGGCGGGTTGTCGCTCATCGCTTTGTCGATCGGCATGGGTTTGCTCTTGTCGCTGACCCGCCGGAACGCCCTATGCGGCCTGGTGGAGCCCAATACAATCCGTGCACATCGCGCCGTGCAGGGGCGGCTGCGCGCAATCAATGCCAAAGCAGCATTTTCGTGATGACGAGATCGCTGCCGCACGTGACCTGCTGCGCGCTTGTGCAGACTAGCGCATGCACGCCGCCGCGTACGAAAGCCTATGGCCTGCTCGATGCGCAGCTGGGCTTCGCCCTGCCCGGCGACCGGATGCGGGCGTGGATCTGGGGCAAGAACCTGACCGACAAGAGCTTCGTCGAACTGATCTACGATACGCCGCTCGACACCGGCGGCCAGTCGCAATTCTTCCCTTCGACCGCTGCACGCCAGTTCGGCGCCACCGTGGAGTATAGGTTCTGATGAAAATGCTCGACCGCCGGAGCCTGATGGCCGCCCTCAACGGCATCGGCATCCGCCTTGAAATAGCGCTGAATGATCCACGGCCCGCGGCATTGCAGCCGCCCGCTCGTCACCCCGTCGCGCGGCAGTTCGTTGTCTTCATCGTCGACGATGCGCAGCTCGACGCCGAACGGCGGACAGCCCTGCCGCGCCACCACATCGACGCGTTCGTCGAAGCTCATGTCGTCCCAGTTCCACGGGCGCTTGCCCATCGTCCCGATCGGACTCGTTTCGGTCATCCCCCACGCGTGGCCGACGTCGATCCCACGCAACTTCTATCAGAAGCAGCCCAGCCTCTCTTGCGGGTCGCCGCACCCTGCCAGTGCCCAGCACCTGCGGCCGGCGATCGGGCTCTCGAGCGACAAGCGTGCAGGTGCGCTGGTCTGACCAGGCCAGCGCGAGCCAGCCATGTAGCCTTGCGCCAGCGCGGGCCCAGCGCCCATCGCGCAACCCAGGCCCATAGCGCACGACAGCCTCCCTGGCCTACACTGCCAGCGTCATCGCCTGTACCACACTCACGGCTGCTCGTTTACAGTATCTGCCACAACTCACCGCTGGGAGCGCGTCGAGCAAACGCCGGGACGCGCCCATGCCCACTTCGCCCTCAAAGACGCGTGATGGTCCTGACAAGTGGCGCGATTATTCGGGGCTGAAGATCGACCCGGCCGACCTCTACGGCAATGTGAAGCGCAGCGCGGGCTGCGAATATGCCAGTCGCTGTCGGACCTGAACAAGCCGGTCGATCGCAAGGTAAAGTCGAGCACCCGCCGGTAGTGAACAGCACATATAACAGTGGCACGAGCTGAGGGCAAGCTCGGGGCTTTAACCGGGATGCCACGGCCAGTATCGGTCCAAATGTCCGACAGGCATGCGAGCTAGCAGCAAAGCTGCCAAATCATGGCGTAAGCACAGCATGGCTAGCACAGCTATGACCACCTGCAACGAACATCACCTTTGTAGGAATCAGCAGGGGTGAAAAAAGGAGCGCGCCCAAGTGAGGGGTCCAACACAGCTGCAAGTCAGGGCGGTGCGTCTGGGGTCATGGGTGATCTGCTCCCCGCCTAGTTGGCGCCCGGCAGGACCTGCATGAGCAGCTGGCCGTACAGCCCGTCCCGCCACACATCCGGCGATGAGATGCCCACCAGCACCACCCGTTGCGCCGCCACGCGCCACCACCCGTGTCGAGCTTCCGCGCCGTGACGTTGCCCAGCCGGTCCATCTTGCCGTCCAGCTGCTCCACTGCGCCTTCGAGCTCCCGGACGGTCCCAGCCGCGCCAAAAGTGAAGCCGTCTTCAATGGCTTTACGACGGCGCCTTCGAGGGCGGAGCATCCAGCCGGCCTGGCCCATGCGCTCGCGCCTCATAGCCGGGGCCGAGCGGCCCCGGCGAGCCGTCGGACGCTGCGCACAGTAAGGCATCGCGCCGGAGCGGGACCAAGCGCAGCGCGTGCCAGGCCGGGACCGCGACGCCGGCGCGCCCCTGCAGAGCGCGTGGCGCTTGGAGATGGTCATGGATCTGCAGTCCTGCCACTATGGCCCTCGCTGTACCAGTAATATTTCAATTCGAGCTAAGGGAAGCACTGGCCGTCCAATTTCCGCGCTGCAGTGATAGTGACTAGTAGTGAATGGAGGATCTGCGCGCTTTATCATAAATTTGCTATAGGCACACAACACTACCGATCTCAATTGTCATATGATTACTTTACGACATTATCATTACTAGCGCCCTCACTCAAAAAGAGTATGCAATTACATCTGACACGCTAGGCACCTGCGTCAAGGGTCAAGTGATACCGATGTGTGCGGGTCCAGGCAGGGCTGAGGTCGTCAGAGCCAGTGATCCGCGCCGCACGCGGGTTGCCGCCGATCGAGCATGCATGCAGATCGGATTGCCTTCGCATGACCGTTTAGCGCAACTTTTGACGCCTCTCGTGGAGCAACTTGCAGTACCAGCGTGTTGCGGTGCACCACGCGAGCAGGTCGACGACCAGCGCTTCAGACACAAGTGCGCACGCATGTGACTTTGACATTATGGGCATTTAAGTTGTCAGCTTCTTTGGCGGGTGTGCGATCTGGAAGCCCAGCTTGCCTTCATGAATTACCACGGGCATGCTGATCGTCCACCGGCTACACCTGAACAGATCAATCACCGGCGTCACTTGTTTCTCTTTATTGGCTTTCAGCAAGCATAGCAGGCTTGCAGTGCGAACATGCCTGCAGCGTTTCGAACGGATGATATCCATTGTTCAAAACATTTATTTTACCCACTACATTCCCGTCTTTAGGGTCGATCTTAAGAATATAAGGGCTGGTATACTGATCTGGCATAGCAGGCGAATTTGTGCCGCCGCGGCCGGGCTCGTGCCTCGGCATTGTAGACACACCACAGCGGCGGCAGCTCGACGCGGCGGCGGTTCGGGGCGGCCCCAAACCACTACCCCAGCCGGCCACCATGCAGCTCCAATACTTAGCGCAGCGGACGACCGCATATTCAGCGTCGAGGTGCGCTCTACCCATACCACCCCCCCTCGCCGCGACTGCGCCTCATCGTGCTCGGCCTCCGACCCCTCACTCGGCGCCTCCTCCGCACCTCCTGCCGCATCCTGTAGCACGCTAATTCCGTGTATCAAAACGCCGAAACCTCCACAGATCGATCCAAACGAGACTGTGGACACTCTGAAGGCCATCCGGAGGCCGACAGCGGCATACCCTCGGCGCAGCAGCACCTGCTGCTCGGCGATGCCCAGCTCACCAGCGGCCAGGCGATCGCCGCGGCCGGCGCGGCAGACGGGGCTATGATCATGCTCCTGCCCGCGCCCGCCGCGGCTGGCGGCGGCGGCGGCGCGCGCGCGGGGCATGGGCAGGGGCAGCGCAGCAGCGGCAGCAGCAGCAGCAGCAGCAGCGGGCCGACCCGATGCGGATCAACCCAGACGGCACCGCCAAGGCCCGGCCGCGTTCATCCAGGCGAAGGGCAACGCGCGCAGACTGTCGGCGATCAGGCGCAAACACAGCTGGCCATGGCTGTGAGGGATGAGGACCTTCCTGCTCGCGGGTGCGGGGGGGACCTGGGTGGGAGAGGGGGAGGGGTCGGGGCCGTTCCCTGTGTAATTTCTTTTTCTGCCACTGTAGGTGGGTGTATTTGGCACAGGAGTGTGGTTTTTGAGGTAAGGATCTTACCATGTTGACTTGCGGTGCTTTGGAGGGTCGTTGATGTTTTTTGGTGGGGTTGACCGCCATGCTGGAGCGCCCCTTTCTCGCACAAGCCCACTCACGCGTGTCGCCTGGCCGTCAAGCCTGCTCCCATTCGCTCCGCTGCGCCAGACGTCCGGATTTTTCACCTGCATGACCGCCCCGCGTCCCATATACCCCGTACC
>NNCB01000700.1:0-14904 GCA_002317545.1 Scenedesmus quadricauda | reverse complement strand
AAGCGCTAGCTACGCGACTGCATACGACTACGCCGGACTCTCAGGTGCGCGCGCCGCGGCAGGTGCGCACGGCCGTGGTGTCCCAAGGGCGGCGGCCGGCGCTGCCGCCGACTGGGAACTGCTCGCGGCGCCGTGCTCGGCGGGGTGGGCGTCGCGCGCCTCTTTGATTATCAGGGTTCGGAGAGGCGCTTGGACAGAAGAACGACGCTGACCAGCGCAAGTAGAAGGAGGCCAAGCGACCTAGCCGCGGTTCCGGTGCTCGCGGCGACGCGCGTGGTTGCACTGAGGCATGCGGAGCATGCCGTGGCGGGATAGACGATATGGACGGGACGCGAGAGTGCTGAGCCATTTTGGTATTTAGCAAATCTTCCGGAGAGGGGGAGCATTGCGTACGGACGCCCGGCTCCCGCCACTATATTTGACGATTGACCAACTTTAGTCACTCATATAGATTTCGAGTCGGCTGCCGGACATCCGGGCACGAAAAGATGCCCCGCCGACCTTTGGACTCCGCACACCATCACAACACACTCACACGCACAGACAGAGGTCACACAGCACACGCACATGGGTGCAGCTGCTGCAGGCGCTGTCTGGTCCCCAGCGCTCCCCCTTAATTCACCCGCAAATTCACCCAGCTTCATGCCGACCATGTCTTCGTTGACCGACACCGGCACGAACTTGCGGCCGTTGTAGACGTTGAAGGTCAGCCCCACGAACTGCGGCAGGATGGTGGACCGGCGCGACCAGGTCTTGATCGGGGCAGAACTGCCGCCGTCCTGGGCCGTTTCGGCTTTCTTGAGCAGATGGAGGCGTCCAGGACCAGGCCCTCCGCCGCGCAGTGCGGAGGCGTACGCCTCGTCCCGCTCGGCGATCAGCGCGTTCTCGTCGGCGTGGGCTTGCGGCTGGGAGGTCGGGTCAGTCATGGCGTGGGCGTTGGGACGGAGGAGGTTTTTCGTAGCGCGCGATTCCGCGTCAGCGGGAACGACGGGGATCAGACCGCATCGACGCGTTTGGACCCGGCTTCCAGGCCGGACTTCAAGCTGGCTTCGACCCTGGGGCCGCCCTCCCCAAACAGCAGCAGCGGTAGCAGCGGGTGGAGCGCGACCGACCGCTCAGAACTAGACGGCGGCGGCGCCTCTTCGGGGTCGACGCGTGGGGCGCGTCGCCGCCGCGCTGGCCCCCGCCTCCGGCTCCGACTGCTGGATCCACATCCTGATTAGGCAGGGACAATAAGGCATCCGGCGCATACCCGGTCTTGGCCGGCGACAGGGTACTTGCCCATGAGCGCAGCTTTGCCGGCTGGGTGCGCACGGCGAATGGGAGCGGTAGGTCTCGTTCTTTGATGCAACGGTTGTTGCGGCCAACCCTTGCATCGGGGGCCCCATCTTCGTGTTGGAATTCTACATGGTATTAGCAGCAAGCACGCGCAGGGGGCATGGGGGTATTGGTGTTTACGTTGGTTGCCATATCAGCGGCGGCAGCCGCAGTCCGCATCGGCTGTTCGCGGGTTGGAACTTTGGTGTATTGACTAATTTCAGGATGAAATAGAGCGGGGCTTTCAGGCTCCATATTTCCAACAGGAAATAGGCGAGGTGATGTAATAGTAATAAAATCCCGGCATAGGTCATAGAAAGGTACCCAGCTCATGGACTTTAGGAAGGCTTCCAGGTTAACCGCTCCGGTTCGTACCAGCAAGCTTTGCGGGGTGGCATCCTCTTGACGCTTGCCGTGACCCAAATGCATGCGCGACTGCCTGGACGTTACAGTGTCATGACTCACGCCGATCAACCCACATAGCCCGCATGCACTGGAACAAACCGGACGGCAGTTGCCACCACCCTTCATCCTTATGCAACAACGCCGGCTCATTGGCAGCACTGCCGATGCGTGAGGCCTGTTGTTTATCATGCTATGGTGCCGGTGCACCATGCTGACCTACATCATCAGGCCCAGTCCTGATCCCGTGCATCAGCCAGAGGCTATTGTCTATCAGCTCTCCTGCATCAAGTTTTTTTTTGTGGCAACGTGCTCTGGTGGCAATCATAGGGCAGGCGCCTGTACTAGAGACACCTGGATGGATCCCTGACGAGCTTCTTATTCGATATCTGAACCCTCGGAAGCGCTTCGCATCCAGGACAGTAACAGCTTAAGAGCGCCGGCCTGCGAAGCTAGTAATGTACCTACGCAGGTGGTGCATCTATGCAAGCATCAGAGGCATGGGTCATGCACATGGCAGCAAAGCAAATGCACCAGTGGTCGCCGTACCGGTACCCAAGATTTGACACACCGACCATTGCACATTGCGGGGGATCATCAGGGCAGCTAGCATGAAGCAATACAGCCGGTTAAAACGATGCATATCTAACACATTTATATGTCCTGCTCCCTATTCCGCGAGCTGGCCGCCCGCGCGTCAGGTGTACTCACCGTAACGGGCCGCGAGCGGGTTTTCATCACTTAGTTACAGGTGTATATGAGTCATCCTTCCTCAACGGCGATTTTCTTGTTACAGCTTCGTAGAGCAATTGGATTGGTTATTTTATTGATGCTGGCGTCCGGTCCGGACATTATATGCTGACGGCAACCTGAACAAAAAATTGTCATCCGAGTTTCACATGTTCTTTACTGGCATCACGTCTGCCAGAAGTTATGGTTGCGGGATCAGTTGTCGCGTCGTCACAGGGGCGTGCCACAAGCTGCTGCGCCCAAATCGCCCGCGTTGGATCGTCCAAAGCAGTCAAGGATGTCAAAAAATCAACTGAACCGGTGCTTTGGTCGATCATGGGGTCACCGTATCTGGGCCGGAAGTGGCTCAAAGTGGGGTGTCGACGACCTTCATTCACATTCTGATTCGGGCAGTTGGAGGTAGAATATTTGACATATGATATAAATTCAATCAGGTCGCTTTGAATGCCGTCGGCATCAGCGAGCGGGCCGGTGGCTAAAACGTGCGCCGAAGCCATCGTTTCCCATGAAGTGGCGGACTTCCGGAATGTCGGTAAGAATATGCCGATCTTGGAGCTGGGCTGAGGATATGGCGAGCTGTACCGTCGATACCGAAGTGCGCCACAATTTTGGTCTTACGGCTTGTCCTTCTGAAAGCTGTCATATGATCAGCATCACAGCTGCCGCAGGTGTGCAACTCGAATCATATTATTCGCGTCTTTAACAGACTTACCAACGCTACGCACGGCTTCTTCCACGACTTTGGGCGTATCGTTGGCCAGTTCCGGTCTTTGTTTGTGTCGCTTTGGTAGCGGCCACCACCTCGGCCTACCGCCTCGTGCGCCAAGGCGGTGGTCCAGTCGCCATGGCGAGATCCTGACGACAATTTACGGCGCGATCGACTTACCCGCCGAGATCCTCTCGGAAATGCGGCTGGCCGGTATCGGTCGTCTTTCCGCCGTGGCCTGGGCGATATTGGAGCCGCAAGGCAAGATCAGCTTCATCAAGCAGGACGATGCGACGCAGGCACAGCAGGGCGATCATGACCTTCCGGCAGGCTAGCCGCAGGGCAATAGCTGGCCGCTGCCGCCTGCTGCATGGCAGCACCCATGAGATGGTCGGCGCAGGGTGTTATCCCGCGACGGGCAGTCCGCCCTACCCCCAGCACCCCACCAGCTGCGCACTATGTGGGCCAACGCAGCCAACCCGTCGGCGCCACTTGCGCCCCAGCAGGGCTACCCCGGAGCTGCTCCTCCTCAGCAGCAGGGTTACCTCGGCGGCCTCCGGGGCAGCAGCAGGGCTGACCCGGGTGCCAACCAGCTCAGCAGCAGGGCTACCCTGGTGCTCCTGCCCACCAGCAGTGCTACCTCGGCGCACCCCCAGCCCCAGCAGCATGGCGTACCTGGCGCAGCTCCGGGCCAGCAGCAGGGCTTCCCTGGCGCTCCTCCGGGGCAACAGCAGGGCTACCCCGGCGCGCCCCAGCCGCAACAGCAGGGCTACCCTGGTGGCCCCGCTGGCATTGGCGGCGCCTCTGTTACCCGCGTGAGCGCTCCCACAATGTGTCTTTATCCTTTAGATTATCGGCAAAAAGTACTCGCCGGTACTAAACTGTGCTAAAACCTGCACGATACCCTCTATTTCCCGCATCAGGTATGCTTCTTCCTGCCCATCTACTTCGATCAGCAAATGCGCCTGTATCGCTTCGGGTACCGGGATGGAGTAATCGCCGATAAATGCCTGAGCAGCCATGATAGCATCTCTTTCCATAAACTCCACCCATCCCTCCCAGCCGCATGCACCAGCGCTCAGTCCCTGATCCCGTCCTCCCCCGCGGCTCACTCCCTGATCCGACGCAACTTCCAAAGGGAGAAGCGCGCACCCGCCGCAACAGCTGTCGAGGCCGTGGCGCAGCGAGTGGCACGCGTCGATCCACGGCCTCGCCGCCTTCGAACAGGAAGCGATCGACGGCGTGTGATGCTGCGGCCGCCAATCATGGCCCGCGAGCAGCAATTCCTGGACACGACATGCGGCATGCGCCCATGGAGCGTGCACCCGCATGCCTCAGTGCATCCTGCATGCATGCACCTGCATGGCGCATGCTCTCACATGCATGAACCTGTCAGTGAGCCATGTGGCTGCATAATCCCTCCCCAACCCGCTTTCACTGCTAGCGCCGCCGCCCCGCTTGCTCCCCAAAGGGTTGATGGTTAAGGCCGATGGCCATGACTAGTACCCCCGCCCCCGTCCGCATCGCCCCGTCGATCCTGAGCGCCGATTTTGCCGCGCTGGGCCTGGAAGTGCGCGCGATCGAAACGGCGGGCGCCGACTGGGTCCATATCGACGTGATGGACGGCCATTTTGTGCCGAACACGATCTTTTGCTCCCCCCACTCGGGACGTTTCGGCACGTCTGTGAAATGAGGGTCAGGAAGGTTTTTTGAAGCGTTGCCTTGGGCTACATGGTGGTGGTCCGTTCGTAGAGAGCTGGCAGTGTTTTCACCAGCCTTTTGTTCAGACGGATATCAGCAATGACTTCGGCACACCCCTGCCTCATCATCGACCTTGGCTCTGCTTCACCCCGGACAATGAGCCGGCAACACTAATCACGGCTGCCGCTGAGCGGCATGGGAAATTTTCATTCTTTTTTGTCCTCCACGCTTGCCGGCTCATGCGGCGGCCTGTCTTGTTGGATGTTCGGCTTTCGCCTCGGCTCGCCCGGCAATCCGTCCAGCGGAAGCGGGCCAAGTTCCCGCGCCCGAGCGCGCTTCGGCCAGCCCTCGTCTTTGAGAATCTGCAACGGGGCGCTCTGCATGCTTGCACCCCATCCAATGTCGCCCCCTCAAGGTGGCCACGCTGTTTGACGACGACGGCATCCTGGTGCGCTTCATGAACTCGCCAGTGGAGGGCAACGGCATGCGCAGCGCCGCAGACGCGTCCGCGCTGCTCAGCAAGGTGCGACGATGTTGCTCAGCACGGCCTGTGTGCCGCTGCCCGCCCGTGGCGGTCGCATGGCGCACGCATGCGTGGCTGGCCCTGGGCATACGCCCGCACCACTGTGTCATGCCATGTGGCAAGAGCTTTTGGAGCAAGAACCATTACTTTGACCGGTCCGTATGAGGCCAACACCACAATGGCTGCCATCATTCCTGTCGGCACTGAGCTGTGAGCACCCTCCATCACCGCATCGCGGGCAGCAGGGCTTTTCGGCGCCCGGCACCGTGAGGGCCAATATGGCACGCTGACGATCAACGCCGACGGTAGCTACAGCTATGTCCGGAATCCGGGCACGCCGGGCGGCGTCAACGACGTCTTTACCTATCGCATCACCGACGGCGACGGCGATACGTCGACCGCGACGCTGACGATCGTGATCGGCGATTCGCCTACCGTCATCACCTTTGTCCCCGGCGACGGGGAAGGCGATCGCGGACCGTCGTGCGCAGGTGGGCGGGGCGGGGCACGGCAGGGCGGGGCACGGCGGGGTAGGGCGTGGCGGGGTGAGTGACGGCTGTTCGGCTGGCGGGTCGGGCGGGCCGCATATTCTTTTTCCGATACAGCCAATGTGGATAATCCGTTGCAACAGTCCAGTGCCGGCATAGTTCCGGCGCTCATGTTTACCTGATAGCTTAGCAAAGTTCAAGTATATGCATAATTAGTACTTTACATTGCTGTTCAAGAGACAATCCTCTTTCTCGGAAAAGGACTTTGAGAGCGTCGTCAAAGCCTGTCTGGCCGGTAATAGCCTGGCGCAGCGCGCGCTTTTTAAGCAGTACTTTGGTTATGGCCAAGAGTGTATGCCTACGGTATTCGTCTTCGGTAGAGGAGGCCGAGGAGGTACTTAACGAAGGGTTTCTGAACAAAAGTATCCATTCCGCATGGTGCTGCGGGTTGCTGGGGACCTGGGTTGGTCATGCAGAAGCATGGCATGCGGGGCACCTGCTGCGTGCGTATGCGTCCCTACATGCACGCACGCACGCCTGCAGGCACAGCGAAAGTGTGGTGCATTTTTGCAACTGCTGTCTTCAAACCCCTTGTCACCCATGGGATCGCCAGCTGACCCGCCAGCTGACCCGCTGAGGTGATCAGCTCCTCATCCCACCCCTCCAACCGATGCGCCTGAAATCAACGCCTTCACGCCCCCACCGGCGCCAACCGACAACAACGCACTGGTGGACGCTGTCTGGTGAGCCTGGCCACCGGCTGCTGCGGGCCATGGACAAGGACGAGGCGGAGGCCGTGCTGGGCCATGAGGTGGCCCACGTCGCCAATGGCGACATGGTCACGATGGCCTTGCTGCAGGGCGTGTTGAACACCTTCGTCATCGTGCTGGCCCGCCTGGTGGCGCGCGCGCTGAGCAATTACATGGGACGCGACCTCGGCGGCTTGGCGTACTTCGCCGTCGTGTTCGTGCTGGACATGATCTTCGGCCTGTCCACCATGATCGCCATGGGTGCGTGGTTTTGTGGCTTGACTGTCGGCTCTTTGAAGCTGCCGTATGTTTCCAGCGCATATTTCCCTTGCTAGAGGTTGTGACCGTGTGTCGACCAGCCAACAACAACATCTTCGGTCGCGTCAACGGGATGCAGCTGGTGCATGCACACACATAGGTAACACATGCGCATGTGTGTATGTGTGTGGCTCCTGGTCTGAATGGGTGCTGTCAGCCGCAAGGACTAGTGCATCACTTCAAAACTGACCCGCTCCTTGACGCTTGGGGTGGCGGCTTTGCTGCTGGGGTCAGCTGTTTGATCAGGGATGTTTCCTGAGTCTTGACGCTGATCTGACGTGTGAGGTGCTTCGACATTGGCAGGACTTGACCGCGATCGCGAAGTGGTGAATACCAGGCCTCGTTTTGTGCGCACTCTACATGTGGCGCTTGTGGGATGGGAACTTGCGTGCTGGATGTAGGTTGCAGCACGCTGCGGTCCGGCCGCATGACGCGTCGACAGCTGGTACGACCCTTGATGTCATCTGGCGTCGTGATTTTGGTCCGCGTGGTGGATGGCGTGCTGAAAAAGGGCCAGCAGATCAAGTTCATGCAGGCGGGCACCACCCACCTGATCGACCGCGTCGGTTGCTTCACCCCGAAGCGCGAGGAGCTGACCGAGATCGGCCCGGGCGAGATTGGCTTCATCACCGCGCAGATCAAGGACGTCGCGCAGGCGCGCGGGCGACACGGAGCACGGAGCGCGAGCGCCTTGCAGGCCGCGTGCTTCGCCGACCCGCCCGGGGTTCAAGGAACAAAAAAACGCCGGTTTGCTGGAGAAAGAGTCGCGTTGCCCATGCGCAGGGCTTCCCATAGCTCAGCATCGGTTACCCGGACTCAAGCCGGGATCGCTTTCTAATTCAGTACTAGCTTCGCCTATCACATGGCGCGGGCACAGGGAGGCAGTGCCCATGGCAGACGTCTGCTCCTTGATATCGAGGACCGACCGGGTGTCGGTTTCGCTGCGGCTTCAGGGACCAGCTCAGTCATGCAGATGACTAAGACCTATCCAGTCGGCGCGCGTTGCGGTGCGCCGCGCCGCCGGCCGCGTTCAGTCCACCACTGTTTGGCTGCCGCATTTCCGCAAAAACTGGCGGCGGTCGCCGCGAAATGCGCGTCGGCGAACACGCTGCGCAGCGCTTGTGGCAGCTCCCGAGCATGCGCAGCGGCTTGAACATTGTTTACACCATGTCTGAGCATATCACACACGCCGGCAGAGCGCCCTAAGGCAATGTAGTGGTTTGGCGCTTGCGGCGTGCTTGCGGCCTGCCGTGCGCGCCGCATGACAGCCGCCCAGCGTTTCAGGCACATGGTGCTGTGCAGGCATCGCCCATCCGCCGCCCTAGACCGCCGCGCGTGCGGGATGCAGATCGCAGCACGCTGGCGTCCAGTGCAGGGCCCGCGCACACTCTTGAGCAAGGTCATTATTTGTAGCGTGCGAGGGCTAAAAACGGCATAAATAATTATGAATAGCCATCAAAAGTGTACGCATTAGGTACCTTCTCCGGGAATGCGCCGTGTCCTGGACGCACGGCTGCGTCCGCCCCAGTTTTTGCGGCGATCGGGCCTGCTGGCTGAGGCGCCAGGGTCGGGCCGGGTGGACGCGCGCGCTTCCAGGCCGCGTGCTTAGCCGACTCTCGACACGTGTCGATCAAGGGGTGCTCGGGGACGCGCAGCCGGCTGTTGCTCCACCGCAAGCCCTCATGCCGCCAGGCGACACGATAAATCTCGTCCTTCACCGGACAGGCGTCGGCATCGACAAGGATCTGGAGTGCCATCGACGAAGCAGACGCGGTCAGCCGACCACGACGCCTTTCCAAAAGGCGATCCGATCCTTGATCTCGGCCGCCGCCTCCTTGGGGTCGGGATATACCAGGCGGCGTTTCGTTCACTTCGGTCATCGACAGATGCCTGATAGCACGCAGTCCGCCCTGTGCGCCGTGACACGCTGCCGAGAAGGACAGCTCCAGTCCCTTCACCTTGGCGGTCTCGCCGTTCACGAAGGTCGTCGCTTCTTCATAATCGACGCCGAACACGCTGCCCGGTTCGGGATCGTTCAGCGTGACGACGAAATCCTTGATGGATTTCCAGAAACAATACGCCGGCAGACAGCGCCAAGAATTATCGCCAAATGCGCTTGCGGCTGCTTGCCACCGCGTCGCTGTTCGAACAGTGCGCGATCAAGGCGCGGGTGGTGTGCAGGGGCGCGGGTCAGCGGCCAATTCGCTCGTCTGCTATCTGCTCGAAATCACCTCGATCGATCCCATCGCGAACAATCTGCTGTTCACCCGCTTCCTTGGAAGAACGGCGCGCTGAAAAACGTCAAAATAATTATAAAAGCCATCACAAGTGCTGTGCGGCAGCGCCATGGCCCTGGGAGCGCCGTACCCCGGGCGCACGGCTGCGCACGCCCCAGATTTTGCGGACACTCCGGCCTGCTTGCTGTGGCGCCTGGAGGGGCGGGGCAGGCGGCCGCGCGCGGCATGGTCGCCCTGCCGGGACGCGTGCTTCACCCATCCGCGATCTGTAGGCTCATATTTAGACCGCATGTATCGGCAGGCGCGGGGCCTATCAGTGCAGAGCGTGCTTTGAACTGGAGCTTCACCGTTCTTCCGGCCTTAGAGCTTCGGGTGTGGATTATGATTACGGGATTACCATCGACCACATGCCGTTACAATGAAGGCCGAGCCCTCCGCAGCGGCTGGTCCAGCGTGGTTCACGGCCCGTGCACCGGGTCGCCGATCGAAACGCATCTGCACCGATCAGCAGCCCGCGAGATCATAGAGCCGCGCCTCTCAGCGTGCGCCGCGGCGCGCCGCCGCCGCCGACCATGCCCAGCCCGCCATGGCGACATTCCGCAAAAAGGCGCGTCGCCGCCGATGCGCATGCCAAACACGCTGCGCAGGGCTTGTGGCTGCTCTGCAGCATGCGCAGCGGCTTTGTCATCTTCACAAATATCCGATCGACCACACACGCCGGCAGAGCGCTCCAAGGAAATTCGGCAATTTGGCGCTTGCGGCGTGCTTGCGGCCCGCCGTGCGCTCCGCAGGACAGCATGGCAGCCTCCAAGCATTATCAAGGGCAGCTCCGCCGAGAGCTGTTAGCCCTTGAGGGCGCGCACGTCCGCGAGATCGCGGAACGGGAAGGCGTCACCGGCTGCGATGGCGGCGAGGCCCTCCATGATGTGGGGATCGCAGCCAGCACCCCCAGCACCGCTTCGACATCTTCGACTCGCGCATCCCTCTAGCCCCACCCGCGCTCCGGCCCCCGCCAGCAACGCCGCAATATCCTGCGCTTCGGGCTCTGCCGTCGTCTGTGCCGGCCTTGCTCGATCTTCCGCGCGCCGCTTTCGATCGGCATATCAGGCGCCGGGGTCCGACGGGAGGCTGAGCGCTGCCGCGCGTACGCCTCGACCTCGTCCCGCCCGGCCGGCTCGTCATCGGCGATGTTGAATATCTGAGCGGCCCAGCTGCCTCCAGTGCGCCGCCTGCGCCGACACCAGCCCTTTGCTGCTGCGACCACTGCTCCTGCCGCCGCCGTGGCCGCCGCCGCCGCCGCTGCTGCGCGTTCATCATCATCCCTGCCGCTGCCGGCGGTGACGCCGCCGCCCGCCGCATCCATGCTCGCGAGCAGCACGGACGCGATGTCCCCGACGTGGCACCGCGACACGTAGCGCTGCCGCCCGCGCCGCTTCTGAGCGCCGCGAGGTCAGCCGCGTCGCGCGCCACAGAGTCCAGCACGCTGCGGCCCGGGCCGTATATGCCTGGCGGCGGGTTTGGGGTTTTGCGGGCCCGGCTGCGCGGGGTTTTGCGTGCGTACAGGTCCAAGTGACTGGGTGAGACGAGCAGAGCTGCAATCTGGGTGAAGGGGGCACCTCACGCACGGGGCTTGCGTTGCGACTTTTCGCGCACTTGAGCGGCCGCGAGGCCGCCGCTATCTCTGGCGCAAGTGGTATTTCCGCGACGTATCGAGGTCCGCATCCGCACCCTCGCGGGACACGAACATGGCGGACGAAAATGAGCGGCAGCCGCTCCGCCGCGGCCAGCACCTCCCATGCGCGCTCGTGCTCCAGCCGCACGATCCCCTGCGCTGCTCGGTCGTCGTCGGAGAGCTGCGGCGGGCAGCGCCGGCGCACGGGCCACACCAGCCTGCGTGCCGAGGAACGCGGTTGGCTGTTCAGCTGTACAAATGTCAGTCCCGCGCTGGCTAGAGTATCCACGAAATGGCCCTGCTCGTCGATGCCGGGTTAACCCCCGCCGAAGTGCTGCGCGCCGCGACGCTGCCGGGCCCCGTTGGCCGAGCCTCGAACATCGCGTCGACCCAATCGGCACCGTGTTCGCCGTGAACGCTTGTGCTGCTCAACACACCCAGCCACTGCAGCCACGGCGCGTCGCCGTCGCCGCGACATGCGGCGTCGCAGCGTCGCGGGCTTTGCAGCGAGCGGGACACGCGTATAGGGTATCGCCGTCGAGCAGTACGGAGGTCACCACGTGGCTGGCGACATCAGCGCATCCATCGCCTCGGGCCTGCGTTGAGCACGGTTCGGCTCGGGGCGGATCGAGCAGGGAAAGGCGGACGTCGAAGGGCTGCAAAACAACTGTTCTGGACGTGGGCATGTGGTGGCAGCAATAGACGCAGAGCGTGCGCGTTGCAGGGTGCGGGCTCAGGCACCCCCCAGTGCTCAGCGCGCACCGGGGCGAAGCAGGCAGTGCAGCGGGCAAAAGCAAGGAAATGAGTGATACGAGCTACAATGTGGCCAAATTGGGCTGAACGCTTGCTGACAGAAGCTGACGACAATACGTCCATTCTACAAGGTCGATTTTGTCTCATGACATCAAGCTTGGCGGCGAGCCATGAGATGCGAGTCGGGCAGGAGAGCGCCGCACCCAAGAGTGCCGCCGTCAGCAGCAGGGCAAACCGCACGATGGATGCGCCTGAGTCTCGAACGCCAGCAGCCAGTCGGGCCTGCGGCTGGTGGACACCACTCGGAACCTACGTGGCGCCGTATAAGGCACGGCGGCGGACTTGACCAGGAGCGCGGCACTGCTGCGCCCATGCCCGGCCATTGGCAGAGCGAACCTGCCCGTTTGCTGCTGGGCTTCTGCCTGCCGGCCAGACCCAGGGTGATTTCCAAGCCTCAATACAAACGAGACTTGTCGCTTTGGCAGCTGCAATCCACGGCACGTCGTTTTTGAATGGGATCTGGCGCACCCAGCCGCCAGGTCTGTCGCTCTTTCAACGAAGGAACCCCGTCATGGCGGACCAAAAGATCCGGATCCGGCTCAAGGCGTTCGATCACCGACTGATCGACCGTTCGGCCAGCGAGATCGTCGAAACGGCCCCCATTCATAATGCTATACTGTCCAGCAACTCCGAATACAGAGCCCGCAGCACGCTTCGCAGACATTAATTGTCTTTAAAGAAAACGACCTCTTCTATCATGCTAAAGGCGCTACACCTTTAGACGATAAATTTGTACCAGACAATAAAAGTGGCTTAAGGCTTATTCCACTCAATATGAGTGAACCCGTTTTAGTAGTCAAAGGAGCAAGCACTGCCAGCAACCTGGGCTTTGCATCCGCAGGGCCATGTCAGGCACCATCAGAAGGGTGCAGTAGAAACCACCGGCATGATTGCATTGCACGCCCGTACGGGAAGTACCGTTTGGGACTCGGCCAGCCTCTGTGGCCCTTCCGTGCAGACTAGTCAGATCGAGCCCCATGCGAGACCATAGGCATCACCCCACGGCGTGAGCACATGCACCCCGCCGAATAGGCCCACGTAGCACAAGCGCCAGGATACCGATGCTGTCCACACGAAACACCGCATTACTGCTCGGATCTCCAAAGCAGCCCCTATGATAATACAACTCTGATACCATCGTGTGTACTTTGACCGACAGGTGACGTCTTGTCAGAGCGGGTGGACGGGGTGAAACGCGCATTTTCCGACAGCGGTCGTCAATCAGGCAGAGCCTGAGCCAATTTTGAATCGATATTATTGTTTGTTTGATCACGCACTGCGACAGGCACTGCAGTTCCACGATGCAGCTCCACGGGGCGTCTCGCCTGAGGGCACCGCGCGCGGGTGCTGGCGAGGGCGCAAGCAATGCACGGACGCAACCTTGAGGTCCACGAGGTCGTACTGGCATGCACACGCGTAGGCCCAGATCTCGCTGGACGCGGCCGAGCGACCCCAATCGTGCTGCCAGGTCCCCTGGAGCTCGCAGCAGCTGGTTGCTCCGGCAACGGTGAGGGCCGTGGAGCCTTCACGCATCATATGCTCGTAGTTGCACGGGGCGCAGCAAGCGTCTGTACCTGCCGCCCATGAGGTAGTCGCAAGGCGTTGCTGCTCATGGCCCCTCACCGATGTGCCTGGGCCTCCGACGCTGCAGATGACGTCCAGCCGTATCTCTCAAATCGTGATCGGCTGGCGAAGCCACCGTTGAGACCGGCGTGCTGTCCTGATCGTTTTTTTCGCGGGGGTGGCTCCTATCGCAGCAGGTTGGGGTGGAAGCGGCCCGGCAGCGCAGGGGTGCCGCGATTTTTACGCGTTGTTGTGCTCGGTACCGCCTGCGAACGCAATAATCCCAATCCCAATTCCAAGCTGACGCCACAGGAGCGAACGCTCGTCAACTACCCCTGGCGACTCACCACATCACGCGCCAGCGGCGCGACCGCGACAACCAGCTCAACCTTGAGCAACCCCTATTATCTGTTTGACCTTCCATTCCTTGATCTCGTCACCAAGGCTCGACCCAGGCTTTATGGATGTGATCATAGGCACCAAGACCTTCGCGATGGCCGGTGGCGCGCTGTTGTCGATCACGCTGGTACCGGTACTCATGCTGCTGCGTGCGCGGCAAGATCGTGCCCGAGCACAAGAATCCGGTGAACCGGTTCCTGGTTGCGGCCTATCGGCCGGTGATCAACGTCGTTCTGCGGCACGCTGGCACGTCGGCGCCGACAGCACTGTTCAGCAGCAACTTCTGAGAGAGAAACCAACATCTTCAGAGGTCAAGATGCTTTTAAATTGATTCTATACAGAATTAGAGATTCTATATGCCATGACGGATACGCCACTCCAGGCCGAGCAGATGTCCGTGATCTACATCGACGCCGCGAAGCAGCGCGCCGAGGCGCTCGACCACGTGCTGATGCTTCGCCGGGGCCTGGGCAAGACCACCCTGTCGCACGTGATCGCCACGGCTCGGCGTCAGCCTCGCGCGGTGACGCGGGACGGGCTGGTGGAGAGGGCCGGAGACGCGGCCGCGCTGCTGACAACGCTGGCGGCCGCACGACGTGCTGTTCATCGGGCCGAGATCCACGCCAGTCGGCGGTCGGGCGGAGGCTGACCGGGCTGATCGAGGGGCAGTACTTTGAGCGGCTGCTGACGAGGTTCTCGGTGCCAGAGGTGGGCGGGGGGCATGGCCGCTCGCGCGCGTCTGGGTGGTGGCCGCGCCGGCGGCGCGGAGCCGAACGAAGCTCGTCTTTTTGGCCGCGATCTGGGGGGTGCGTGCTGGACACACCGTGTGGCTTGACGATGTGCCTGCTCACATGCGCTGCCAGTCGATGCATCACCCTCTCCCTGCTGTGAAAAACACAGATGTGCACAGCACACACCACACACACGCACATGCACAGGCCCACTGCGTGGCAGCCCAATCACACACACACACACACACACACACACGCGCGTGCCAAATACACACTCACACCAAATGCTCAGGAGCTGTTTGGCACCCAGGACAATGGTGCCCAGACATGCCAGTCGCTACAGCGCGGGGCTACCTGCTGAGGCAAAGCGTCGCGTTCATTGACGAGGCGGTGATTTTGCCTTTGGGGGCCTGGTCCTGTTTTACTGTACTTTTCCCTGAAGATCGGGGGACCAGTATGCCGATGCGGTCCGTCTGACACGTTATGTTGTGCAGTGGTTGGGGGTTTAGGTGGGTGTGTGTGGTGAGAGGGGGTG
>NNCB01000699.1:0-14916 GCA_002317545.1 Scenedesmus quadricauda | reverse complement strand
GCGACAGGGGCGTGGGCAGGGGCGGCCGCCGCGGCTGCTGGCGGCAGCGGCGCTGGATGCCGAGAAGCTGGAGGGGCTGGAAGCGCGGTTGCGAGAGGCCAAGCCCGCGCAGATGGCATCAACGGTGCTGTCAGATCCGCACAGGATGCGGTGCGGTTGTAACAGACCACAGATGGAGTGCGGCAATCGCATGTCGTAGCAGATGGAAAAACCCAGCTGTCAGCGCCGAGCGGCGGCTGTTAGCCGCCGTCGCCACCCCTATAGGTGGCGCTTTCGCGATAGCTTGACCCGGCTATCGGCATCAAAGGTGGCTTTATGGCATGCTGGCCGGCCACGAGCGACGAGAGCGTGCCATCCCGCACGCAGTGCGCCTTGCGTTTGGGTGAGAAGGTGGACTGCCGAGTAGAGGTGCGCTGAGCGAGCGGGCGAAACCTCCAGGCGCGACTTGCATTCACCCAAGCCTGCCATTATGATAGGGGACTGGCCCAGATACAGAGCACGTGGGGGGGGGGGTGCCATTGGGTTGCCTTTTGTCACTCTTTGTCCTAGAGGCGCGCGCTTCGATCAGGGTCATCCCTGGAGGCCTGGTCGAAGATGAACCAATTAGCGCACAGGAATTCGACACATGAGCGATACGCTTACGCTGTCGGCCGAGACGCGCGACCGGGTTGGCAAGGGAGCCTCCCGTGCGCTTCGCAAGCCGCATACGCTGTTATTAGCCCGCAAACCAGCAAAAAATTTAATTTACTCAATGACAATGCGATCTTCCCCGTTGAACATACGGACGGTAGGAGAGTGAAGTATCTCGGCTATGCCTACTGCAGACGCTTTGGGCCCCTCGTGTTGCTGCTCATGTAGCACTGGTTCTCGGTGAAAGGGTCGGCACTGGTTGCGTGCGCATTACTGAGGCACATAGCCAGGTCAGGCCACGAGTGCCTGCAACTAGGCACTTCGCCCCAGCCGCTCATCACGATATCCAGTCCAGCCATTCATATCGACTGTCACCTCCTCGTCACTGTCACCCGCCCCCCAAAAAACCAACTATCGCAGGAGTTGCGCGCCTTGCAGCGCCGCAGCTCCCCAGCAGGGGCGTCACACCATGAGATATCGCGAGTCAACCCCTGCGTCGGCTTGCGCGGCAGCCCGCCTTTTCCGGCGCTCGCCCAGCTCGGCTGATGTGACTTGGTGTCACTTTAGGTGCAGGAGGGCCAGACATGGGCATATGCCTGTAGGATCACGTGGCCGCCACGCCCCGCCACGACGGCGCGCCCTCCTTGTCCGCGTGGGGTGCGGTGGGGGCGCCCGTGATGGTTGGCGGCCGCGGCGGCGGGGACCGGCTAGCGCTCGTGTCGAACGTCGGCGCGACGTGTTCATCTCCTTCAGGTGTGGGAAGGCCAGCCGGGCAGCGCTTCAAGCGCGGGGGTGGTCTCCATGGGTTGGGAATAGCCAGACTATCGAATTGCTCCACCGACTGCTGGGGGCGATAAACGGACACTTCTGGTGGAACGATCATAACTTGGCGTCCAGCCGCAACGGGCTCTCTCCATCTGTCACGGACGCGGTAAGAAAGGTCATCGCATCTGCGCCTCAACTTCCATGACAACGATTTGGCAGTATTCGCCAACCCTGCCATGAAACCACGGGCATGGACGCGTCTTGCGAGGAGCCGAAGGCGACGCGGCAATCCAGAGCCTGCGTAAACCGCCCTGGATTGCTTCGCTTCGCTCGCAATGACGATCGGAAAAGTTGGCTGCCTCCTTGCTTCTCTCAGCAATTCCGTCTAACGGCGCCGCTTCGCGTCAGATACGGGCGTGATTCCGCGCGGGAGGAAGGGGTGATGCCCTTCTGCTTGACCGCTTATTTTGAGGTTCACCGGCAACGCGGACCGGTGCCTTTAAGTAAGGGATTCAGGGGCTGATACAAGGCCTGCCGCCCTGTCCGTTTTGGCAGTGCGGGTATTCATAACAGTTGGATTCAAAAAGAAACCTCCCTGCATAAAGAACTGCAAACAATGGAAACCTATCTAAAACTGGAGCAACTTCGGTTTGGCTCATCGCCCTCTGGCCCCTGCTGCTCCTTTGGCCCCTCTTCACAATTGCAGACCACGACGTCAACGGGCGCGACGTCACGCCGCAGCAGACGCTGTCGTACATCGTGTCGAACACCAAGCCGCACGCGGTTCCGCTCGAGATCATCCGCGACGGCAAACCGATGACGCTGAATGTGGTGGTCGCACCCGCCCGCCCGAGGAACCAGCTGGCCGGCACCGCTCATGGCGGTCGCAGGCGAGCAGGCTTCCCAAACGCCCTCAACGCCCTCCTGCCGCGCCCGGATCTCGTCATGGCCAAGCGCCCCCTTACGCGCGGTCAATTGCGCGCGCAGCGTCGCAAGATCGCCATCGACCGGCCGCGATCCAAGCTTGCGCAACGCTCTCATGGCGCTGCGCCGTTCCCACTCGTCCACTCTTTCCCGAGGGACCCGGTCGTTACCGATGAAGATGTCGAGGTCGATCGCCATTTGCTCCCGGCTCCTTTGCTCGCACTATGAAAGCAACTTTAGTTGCATTAACAGCACGAGGCAAGCATGAGGCAGTACATTACTAGTGAGGGACAGAGGAGTTGAGTTCGCGCTGGCGTGTGCGGCTGTTTGCAGCACTGTGGCAAGCATGTTTCTTGCTCTCGGGCAAAGGTACGTGGTATGAAAGGAGACGTGGAAGGCTAGGGCGCGTTGGATTGTTGACGTTATCAGCTGCTTTGCCGCCCAGCAATGGGCTACCGATGCCCTCCTTCCCCATTTGACTTCAATAAAGGCCAAGAAAGTATTCGTCCCGACGGGCTTTTCGGTCCTTATATGATCCGCTTTACCAAGGTTATTTTACCCAAATGCCCCACTGGCCTGCGTAGCTTCCCCGGCCGCGGCTTCTGGGCGTGCGCCCAGAAGGGGCGCCCCGTCGATGCTCTCGCGGCGCTGCCGCTGGGGCAGGACACGATGAACGCATCAACAGGCGTCACGCCCTGGCGCCAACAGGACAAAGACCTTGCTGGGTTAGGGCCTGGTGGGAGCTGCCGTGTGACAGTTACCCGCTCTGGGGGCCTTAATGAGGATTGGGCTGCCCTTTTAATGGGGTCACTTAGATTCACTTCCAAAGTAAGGCAGAGCTTAGCGCATGGTGTATCCCAAACAATTGCCCGTAGAAACAGACGTTATGCGGTGCGGAAGGCTATATTATGCAATGATGAAAAAGCAAATGCTGCCACGGACACATGCCCGCCGTGCATGCACGGTCGCACGCGCTGACAGACCATCCCCTTGCACCCAACAGGATGACGTGGCAAGGCGCTGGCGAGTCCCCCTGATGCCGAAGCTGGCTGTCTTGCCACGGTGCATGCTCAGGACGACACAGCACTATGACCGAGCGTCAGAGCAGTAGAGGCAACAGTCCTCGCATTTTTTAAGTACATGGCTTATATCCTATCCTATTAAACAGCCCGCATGAATGCATTGCAGTACGTATCCTGATCGCCGAAGATCATACGCTCTTCGCCTGCAGGTGCCGATGGGACAGCTTTTCAAACCACTTCCCGCACCTCCTGTTCGACTCGCTTTGCGCATCCTGGGGCCCCAAGTCGACACCTGCGTGATGAAGGCGTTGCGCAACTCACAGTGCGTGGTCAGCCGAGGCTGTACAGTCGCGCTGCGGCCTGCAGGCGACACGCGCTGCCTCACGTGTGCAGACGACTCCACATGCACGGTGTGCTGCACAGGCGTCTGCACCTGTGCTTGCACTGGTCTTGAACATCTTGACCAAGTTCAAGGTGCCGCCCTATGCTTTCCTCAACAGCTTTATATACCAAGTTACTGGACAAGACCCGATACTCACAGGATTGGTAGAACATCGCCTTCTTGATCTTGCCCTTGATGGTTTCGATGTTCTCCTTGTAGTCGGCGATGGTCTCCAGCACTGTTTCCAGCGCACCCGAGGTCTCGCCCGCGCGCACCAGGTTGCGGAACAGCTCGTCGAACTGGACCGGGTGCTTGCTCATGGCCTCGTAGATCGACGAGCCGCCCTCGATGTCGAGGCCAGCGCATGGCGAGCATCTTCTTCATGCGCTGGTCAAGCGCAAGCGATGCAGGCGATGCCGCCGCGACAATGCTCAAACCAATGGGTGGATTGCGGCAGCGCTCGGGCCTGCTTTCTGCAGCGTGCCCGCGAAACTAGAACTTGGGCTCCCCGAGCCAAGCAGCAGCGATGCGGCGCAGGATACATATAGCTGGACATGCTGCATTCCCAATCGTAACGCCCGGCGTTGACCGCCCTTGCGGCGCGCTGATAAAGGTACTCTTCGGGATTGGCTACCAGTTCTTGCCGCACTGGGTTGTCGTGCAGGTAGTTTAGTTTTTGCAAGAGCAAATGAGAAATTTTTGGCTCTCCAGCATGATCGCGTGGTTTCCGTCCTGCCAGATTTTGGTCAACACGATGGGATTGCAACGTTCAACGACCAGGTTCTGTTAGTTTCCCTTGATGTACTCTTCTATGATAAACAGCTTTTCTTGTGTGAACGCTGTAAGCGTATTACAAACTGCAACTATTGTTGCACCATCATCGCGTGTGGTTGGTTTGATGTCATTTGACGCAGCAGAGGCAGGTCTTGATGCAACGAAAGGACCTCAGATGTCTAAAGGTGTCTGGCTCGATATATGGTATGTCTGAAAAACAGATGACACCAGCATGTACAAGTCATTTACGACACCTATCAGGGGCTCACGTCTGTCACCAGTTAACTGAAAGTGTAGCTGTGCATCAGGCTGACGCCCTCCTGCTGCAGGCACCGTTCCAGCCGGCAGATTTCGGCATCGAAACTGGGATCGTCGCGCAGATCCTCGATCTGGGCGCAGGCATGCCCCACGCAGTATGTATCATGCCGACCCCAGAAGGCGTCGAGCGCCTCGCGGATGACGCGAACCGTGCCCCACCAGGATCACGCCGATCAATCCGGCGAAATTGGTCCCGAGCAGCAAAAGGGCGTCACTCATGCACGCAGATCCTGTTCCTCATCGGTTTTCAACTGAGGAAACGATTACGGACGGGATACGCTGCGGAGGATCTCCAACAGCAACCGCCAGCTCAAGATCACGATCACGCAGCTGGAGTACTTGAAGGGCACGGTTTCAGGCATTGCAGGCATCGGCTTCATAATAGCCGCTCGGAAGCATGGCGGACGCCAGGTAGTCTTCCATGGCAGCGAGTAGTGGGCACCCCTGAGCTAGCAGCACAAGCCGGGGCCGAAGCAGCGACGGCGCCGCACACGCTTGCCGTCGGCGACCAGGTGGCTTTCCGGCTTGCCCCGCACAGCACAGCTGCAAAACCCGTTGCCGACCACGACCTGTGCTGCCACCAGCCAGTGGCGACAGGGACAGTGACGTTACATCGGCACCCCACTGCTCCAGGTGGTGACAACTGCCGAGCGGCCGCGCTCGCGGGCAACACGGCAATAGCGGCCATGCTGCGGAACGGGCTGATTAGGTTCCTGGATGACGGCAGCGGCGGCGCTGGCGGCGCCACGGTCAGGCACGTCGCGTTGGCATTGCGGACGTTGAGGCCGCCAGCCAGCAGGATGCGACCTCGCAGCCGCAGCAGCAGCAGCAGCAGCCGCAGCAGCAGCAGCCGCAGCAGCAGCAGCCGCAGCAGCAGCAGCAGCAGCACCAGCACCAGCAGCACCCGCAGCAGCAGCACGAGCAGCAGCAGCAGCAGCAGCAGCAGCACCAGCACCAGCAGCGGCACCAGCAGCAGCACCAGCAGTCAACTTTTCTCGGAATCGACGATGTCGACAACCAGCTTGCGGCTGACCCCGCAGCACGCACGCGCGACTGCTGCTGCCGCCGCCGCGCGCAGCGAGCGGGACTTCGCGCCGCCTTCGGGCTTCGCACGTCGCCACGCACGTCACGCCGCTGAGCGGCGCAGCCCGCGCGAGCTTGACGGCTTGCATCGCGGCAACTGGCGGTCGCGCAGCTTCTGGCACGCGCGGATGATGATTCTGGCAGCGACGATGATCGGCGACGGCGCGCGGGCGGCATGCCGACGGGCGCACGCGCCCTCCGCCAACTGACTTGCCGCCGCGCGCCCGTCAGGCTGATTTGGGATGGACAGTTCTGCGCCATCCGTCCCCGGTCCGGGGAGGGACCGCGAAGCTGGTGGAGAGGCCCCATCGGTTTGCCTCGCCGCCGAAGGAATGCGTCCGCCGCTGCGTTGAGCCGGCAGAACTTCGGCGGTCTTCCACTGCCGCGGCTGCGGCTAACCGCCTGTGCTCCCTCCACCACCCTTCGGGTGGTCCCCCTCCCCCGTTGGGATCGAACGCGTCTTCTTGGCCCACTGCTGGAGTGAGGCCTTCCTCGACCGGCATCCATTTTCGTCAGGGGCCGGCGCCCCATCAGCGCCGCTGCCCCGCCGAGCAGCGCGACTCTGATAACCAGCGTAGCCGCGCCGGTAAATCCGGCAGACAGCAGCGCTGCTGCTGCTGGCTGGATGAGGGGGGCTGCTGGGGCCGGCGTATTCTGGCATGCTGGAGGCGGTATCGGGAGCCTGGGCGATGGCCTATACGGTGTGGGGCTGGTCCGTCGGTGAATATAAGGTCGGCGACGTGGTGCTCGTGAACACGTTGCTCGCACAGCTGTTCCGCCCGCTCGACATGCTCGGCATGGTCTATCGCGTGATCCGGCAGGGGCTGATCGACATGGAGGCGATGTTCCGCCTGATCGACACCCCGCCCGAGATTTCCGACGCGCCCGGTGCCCTGTCGTGCGCCGTGAAACGGCGGCTTGACCTGCGTGCTGACGTGTCGGATTGAGCTGATCAACACTTGTCCTGTCGTGCCCCGGACGTACTACTGCCTGGCAATCACCACCGCGCCGGGGCGGCGTTGCGTATCGCCGGAATTCAGCCTGCAGAGGCCGCCACGGCACGCTGCCCGCTCATCGCAAGAAGATCGCTCTTTCGATCGTCGTGCTCGTCATCGACGATCAGGGCGCTGCGTTGGTCGGTCATATAAGGGGCCGGAACAGGGACGGTGTGCAGGTTTTCCGGCATGGCGGGGGCCATGCTGGTGACCAATATTGACAGTTTTTGACCTTTTTGGACGAGGGGAGCGGGGGGAGGGGCGGTGCACGGTGGGGTTGGTGCATTCCCGTCTTCCGCTTGCGGGAGAGGGTTGGAGGAGGGCGTGTTAACACGTATCTTCATGATAATTAAGGATTTCTAAGCTCATTTTTTCCAGCGGGCCACGGTGTTGCAGATGAGCTAGAACGGGCGTAGGCTGAAAGTCATAGGTCCACAACATCTTGGGGTGGGGGTTTCGGCTGAACCCCAAGATAGGGTGAAAAAACGAACGCTGGTCCCATGCTAAAGGCCGCGACGTGCGCGGCCAGAATGAGGGGGTGAACTCTAGACCCGAGAAATTGAGGTATTCAGCTGCGATCGCGCAGCAGGCAGCGGGGAAGCGCGCGCTAAAAAGCGCGTGGCGGATGCAACATGGTCCTGGACAACATGTTCATCAGTCGCTTCATCGTTAAAGCCTGTGTCATTGTCCGCTGTTATTCCCCGACGCCCCATTGTTGTTTGGCGTCATTGTTGGATTGCGTTTGCGCAAATGCCGGCGCGGCCGTTGCGGCGAGTGCAATTGCCGACACCGCACATACATGACATGTCGAACGGATTATGTGTCATTTCCTCGTCAAAGATTTTGGGGAATCAGCGCCAGTTCATTCACGGCAACTGGAAACTGTACGCCGAGAATACGCGCGACCCCTATCATGCGAGCCTGCTTCACCTGTTTCACAATACATTCGGTCTTTATCGCTCGACCCAGACAGGCAAGTGCGTGATGGACGAGAACAAGCGGCATTCGCTCCTGTTTTCGATGGCAGGAAGCAACGACGCCGAGCGCGACAGCCAAGTCTACCAGGAATCGCGCAGCTTCGACACGAGCTCACGTGCACAGAGTCGGAATGGACCGCCTGCGGTGAGCAAAGGTCCTGAGGATGCAAGATGGCTGTTTTGCTGGTAGCCAAGCAAGGTCGAGGGGCGGCTGGCGAGTGGAGAGCAGGGTCGTTGACCAAGGCGTGGTTAGCGAGTCGTTGACGTTGATGGCCGGCAGGTGCAGGTGGTTCTTGACGCACGCTGTTTTTATACAGCATGCACATTGCACGACTGGTGTTTCCTCACGCATCAGCCCTTGTGATGGCAGGAAGGAGGGTGACGAGCTTCGCAAGAGGCCCGTGTGACATTCGACCCCCGCAAAGCAGACCGCCTGGTCGCTGAGGCCGACGCCCTACACTACAGGTTTGTGGGGCTGCTGGCTGTGTGTGACGCCGTGCATGATGCCTTTCATTTTGGCATGTGCCACAGGCGCGCTTTTGTAGTGCAGTTGATTGACTCTGGCAAAATGAATTTGATGTCTGGCGACAGTAGGTGTTGCAGTGCCCAACAACATGCACAACATCCGTCACGCACACAACTTACAAAATGCATACCTATGCGCAGTGAACCTGTAGGGCATCGAAACTCAACACAAGAACTACCCCAGCGTGTGCGTTGACTCCCGTGCATACCAGAAGCCCAAATCACTACGTGATCTGGTGCAGTGGGTGCATCAGTGCGACTACAAGCTGCGCCAGACCTGACACTGCACAGGACCAGGGCGCAGGAGGTAGGCAAGCACACTGTACGAAAGCAACACTTGGGTGGCAACATCGATGCGCGTCGCGGCAGGCAATTGTGGCTTGGAAGTCGCTGGTGTAGACGTATACCAAAGCTTGCATAATGTACATACAGCCAGTTTGATTAGCCACCATCATGCCTGAAGCTATAAGATTATCAAATTTGAGCAGATTCTATATGTTGATTCATGCTGATTCTCCCATGAGGTGGCGGAATTCTCCCTGACTGGAACCATGATGCCGTTCCGATCGGCGTATGGCGACAGCTACCGCGTCGAGTGGAGCATGGTAGCAAATGTCCTAACCGACATCGTTCCCGGCCGCGCGTCGGCGGGTTATTCGGTCAATTGCGGCTGCCCCGTGGCGCGGTTCCCGCGCAACTGAAACCCGACAAGCATGTCGAACTGACCGGGACGTTCGACGAGCTGCAATATGGCCGCTCGTCGGTCATGGCTGAAGGATTGACGGGTGATGGTGGTGACCGGTTGCTGCAGGCCATCGCAGCCCGCGGCGGGCCTGGATTTTTACTCAATCATACCTGCTCGCGTCACCAAAACGCTGGACAAAAAGTGCCGCATGCGGGACGTGGCGCAGTACATACTCCCACAGCGTGAAGCTTTTGATTGAGGTGGGCAATGGTACTCATGAATACCTGTCGCATCAGAAGCCGGAGCATCAGGAGCAGCAGCAGCAGCAGCAGCAGCAGCAGTGGCACCACCACCACCACCACCACCAGCAGCAGCAGCAGCAGCAGCAGCAACAGCAGCAGCAGCAGCAGCAGCAGCAGCGGGTGGAGGGGTTGCAGCGGCCACAGGTTTTGCAGTGGCCACAGCAGCTGCACATGCCCTGCCAAAACCAAGCCTGGCTTCAGGTGCTTTGGCCGCAGCACCCCGGGCTGCAGCAACCTGGGCCGCAGCAGCCCTACCCGCAGCTGCCTGGTCGCCGCAGCAGGCTCAGATGCAGCAGCTGTGGATGCTACAGTCTAGACCACACCACCACTACCAGCAGCAGCAGCAGCAGCAGCAGCAGCAGCAGCAGCAGCAGCAGCAGCAGCAGCAGCAGCAGCAGCAGCAGCAGCAGCAGCCTGGACAGCCCGGTGCCACGGGCCTTGCGGGCAATCGGGGCAAGGCGGGTGGTGGGGTGGCCAGGCCACACGATCCAGTCGAGGCAGTTCGTCGAGCACCTCGGGCGCGGCATCTACGAAGGCATCTGGGTGGGCGAAGACTCGTCCATCCCCAATACCCGCGGCTACCGCAACGACGTGCTGGCCGCGCTGAAGGACTTGCAGGTGCCATTGCTGCGCTGGCCCGGCGGCTGCTTCGCCGACCAGTACCACTGGCGCCCGGTGGCGGCGTGCAGCAGGCCAGCTGGGACCCCTGGCATTAGTTCGTTCCTGGGAGTCCTGTTGTCGGATAATTCGGAGTCGTGGTCCACCTATTGGTTGAGGACGCCGCCAAGATGCTCGATGGTCAAGGAGTCCAACTGTGGCCACAGGGGTGTCACCATGTTTACCGACCAAGTGAAGGCAAGCTCGACGACGGCACCGTTTTCGACGCCAACGAACAGGCGCCGATGCAGGTTGCGCAGGTCGTTCCGGGCTTTTCCGAAGCGCTGACCCGCATGAAAAAGGGCGGCGAATACAAGATCAGCATTCCGCCGCAGCTTGGTTATGGTGACCTGGAGACCGGGCCGATCCCGGCGAATAGCACGCTGCACTTTACCGTCACACTGCTCGACTTCCGTTCGGAGGCTGAGGTTGCGCGATGCTGCAGCTGCCATAAGAATATATTTGCTTGCTCAAAACCCGAGATGTTTGGTTTTTGCAACACTGTGCCATGATCAAAAGATTAACCACATGCCATCTGAACGCGCCACACGCTGGACGCTGTAATTGTCGTAACCGTTCTCATCACTGACTGTTCAGATCATTGGCTTGATTTGGGTTTGCCTGATCATGCGCACTGGCGCGCTCGGCGAACCTCGCCTTGCCGTCGGTCCATATCTTGCGGATTTGCGCAGGCAGGTCGGGTCCGAAATTTCATCTGCTGCTCGCATGCTCCCGGTTCGCGTGACGCCATGCTGCCGGGCTGCGGGCCATACACCTGCATCAGTTCAGGTTGGCGCGTTGGCTAGAGGGCGCGACAGCCGCCAAGCGTCGACAAAGCGCAGGAAGGGCACAGGAGCGCAGGATGCAGCTGATGACCAAGTTGCAGCGCGGTGATGCGCTAGCACCCAAAAATGACACACGAAGGACAAACCGCTGAAGAGGAGCAAAACTTCTCTTGTTTCTGCCGTACGTGCGGTGGCAATGCTGTTGCGGTCGTCATTCTGGTGCAAAGGTAAATCTTTGTGTCAAGGTCCAAGCCCATGAGCCTGGACAGGTCCAGAAGTAGGCGAATGCAGGACGCTGTACCATTGCAGTCCTTCTGGCGTGCGGGTGTGCAGGCAACCTGCGGTAGCAATGATTCGCGGCTATTGCCACAGGGACAGCTGCCGCCCTACTGCTCTTTCAGCCATCGAATCAAGGTTTGTGTCACGCACGCATCAATACTGCCCTGACGATGACGCAATAATTACACAACATGTTAGGCAGCCGTGGCACCGATCGTCTGGCAACGCAGTTGCAGACAAAGTGATAAAAATACGGGCACTGTTCACGCATACCGCGTCGATCTGGCCGTGGCGGGCATCATGCAGGGCTTGATGTGGCGCGAAGGAGCGACGGTTATCTCGTCTACAGCTTCGTCGAAAGCGTCGCGGCGATGCACCCGATGTACCTGATCCGCGCCGCGGGCGGTGCGATGTACCTCGCCGGTTTTCCATGATATTTACCCTCTGCCGAGTGCAAATACACTATACATAGTGTATACGCTACGTTTTACCGTATGCGTTTGGAGCTGAAAAAAATGCGGACCATTTATTGGTTAACCCCTTGCCTGCCAGCGTACTCAAATTGAGTACTCAGCCAACTTTGGCGAGCCCTTTCATACAGCACAGAGCACTTTGAGCTCCGGCCGGGCTCAAACGATCGGGAAGTGAGTCTAGTTACCCCTGACCCAGCTAGCCGGGCCGGGCATCCACTTACAGAAACAAAACCAAACTGCAACTCAAATACAACTGAAAAGAAACGCCATCCATGCCTAACCGCGGCTGCTGGTTGGGCAACTGCGCGTCCTGATTCGGTAGATTCTTCGTAAAAGACAACGGTCCGCATCAAACCCGAATTTCCCAGATAGATGTCTTAGATCAAGCAGCTCCGGCGCGCGATGAAGGGTAGACAGTCCCATGGCTGTGGAATACCTGGCTTCGTGAAAAAAATTATATGAACGGATTGATTTATATCCTTAAAGAATATAGCGATGATGCAGCAGAGCAGCAGATCGCTTTGCACCAATACGCCAAAGAGTTAATTCATAAAGGCGATATTGAGCTGGCCTGGCAGGTATTGCTGGCTAAAGATGTATAACAATTAATTATCATGAAAAGTGTCGTATCGGAACGGTGTGCAGGCAGACACAGCATCATTGTCCCAGGCTGCCGCAGTGAAGTGATTTCTGCTGTTGGCAGGCAAGGTGTGAAAAATCCTGATGCTGTTTCTATAGCGGGTAATCATCCAGAAGCCAATAGCATACGCCTTTATCCCAACCCGGTGGTAAAGGATTTAAGGATGGATTTTCCACGCCCTCTAAGCTTTATATTGTGATGAGAGCTGGACAGGAAGATCGTGCAGGTCGCTATCGTGGGGAGTGCTTATATTTATGATGCCGGTAACTTACCGGCAGGTATCTATAACGTCCAGGTTAAAGGAGTGGATCTGATTAAAGAAGAAGTGGATGAAGCAATAGACCATGCTTACTTGTAAACACGGTGGGGAAATTCAAGTTTGGGTTGGCGGGTAGGCTACGCTACGGTAGAGGTGACTTCGGACGGCGGGCAGTCGCTGGAATAGTGTAGAAGTAGAAAATACCAGTAATGTGTCGGAGATGCTGTTTTTACTGCGCAGGTCCAACCATCTAAAAGCCCATTCTTATCACTACTTCCATGTGGCTTTCTGTTGTGACTCTTGGTTCATTTGCAAATTGCATTGTCCAATGCACATTGTCTAACATGGACATTTTTATAAGGGCCACGCACTTTGCAAGTAGTTTTCTTATATGTTAACAGAAATTTTGCCAGCACCACATAAAGAAATCTTGCAGTCTAAGTTTCCTACCGAAATTTTACGTGGCTGGCCAAGGGTGAATATCAGGGTGGCCCTAATATCCGCAAGCTGGCGGCGGCCCACTGGTGTCGGACGGGACGAGCGTGAACAGGGTGCAGGACAATTATGTCGCCCAATGGGGCGATGCGACCGAGCCGCCTGAAAGGAGTAAGAAATTGGGAAAACCTGAACCTGGAAAAACTTAGCAACATAACTACCAGGGCAATGCCTAGCCATAAAAGCCTGTTATAGAGCAGCATACCATCCATCGGACAAGTGTATTTTGCTCTGCAGCCTCCGATACTTTACATAATGTACGGCCATTCGGTATGTACTTGCCAATCGTAACTTGTTTGGTACGGGTCGCATAATGCGAGGCTGTGAGATGCAGCAGCACAGCCTGCAGGGGTGAGCTGCGAGTGGCAAGTGCCTGCACTAGGGGCTGAATGCACGCCTGCTTGAACGGCGCAAAAGCTGTACGGTGAATCAGTAAGACAATGGATCTTCAGATATCAATCCCAGTACCTGGGTAGCATGAGAGGTTGCCCATTTCAGCGATGAGGTACCTGGCCACTACGACATCTCTTGTCTGAGTGGAATAGTCAACGCGCACGCGGGAGTGCAAAACATTCATCATGCAGCAACGCCAGGGGCGATGCAGCACGCATGCACATCACACCTGAGGTAAAAGTAGGTGGATGCAAGGTATAGGGCAATCAGCAACTGGCGCGGCCATTGTCCACACCATAGCTCCTCGACCTGAGCCCAACACAACCCCTTCCGGTGCACATAGTGCTCCACCCCTCCCCCCCGACCTTCTTGATGATCTGCACGATGTCCTCGTCTGTCAGCACGTGGTCCTTGCCCACCTGGGCAGGTGGAGCGGTCGATGGTCTAAGTACGTGCCAATGAGCTTCAGCCAGCAATGATTTTTGTGTTCCAGTCGAAACACTCACCCAGAGAAACGGCAAAGCGGCTGCTCATTTTAAACAGTGGTGTGTTGGTATCCTTGGCCTCGATCACCACCTCCACGGCTTCTTCCCCTACCTTCTGCGCTACCTTGTTGATGCCCCGCAACAGGGCGTAGTTGAGCTGAGGTTGAGACGAGGGGGTGTTGGCAGCTGCAGATATCTGTTTTTGGTGTGTGTTTACATGCGTGTGTGTGTTGTGTGTGTGTGTGTGTGTGCATGTGTGCGCGTGCCTTGGTGCAGGCATGCCCGTGCGTGCGCGCATGTGTGTGTGTGTGTGCGTGTACGTGCATTGGTGCTGCATGCATGCGTGCGTGCGTATGTGTGTGGTGTGTGTGTGGTGTGCTGGCGGCGCGCGACGGTTTTGCGCGCGTGGCGGACGCGGTGGGGACGGAATAGGCGGTTCTCCCCTCCCGCTCGCAGGAAGGCAACAAGGGTTGCCTTGACCCGAGGTGCACGCCAATGTCGCGCGCATGTTGAAAAGATTCCTCCCGCAGTCGCCGTCTCCTGTCCGTCACCGACACTCCGCCCGTGCCCGCAAGCCGTCCCCCGCCCGCCACCGCTTGCTCATGGTCTTGTCAGCTGTTGCGAAGCCCTCGATGGAGCACTGCGTGCGCCGCAGCACCACCGGCTCGTTGAAGTCCGGCAGCTTGCCCTTGGGCTTGGTGTAGACGCGCACCTTTTGAGGTTGACGCGATTGAGGGCGAGGCGTGCATCGCCATAGTCGACACAGAGATCGGTGAGGGAGGCAAGGAAGCAAGGAGGAGGCGCTCGCACACGTGGCGATGGCGTCACGGTTGCGGGCCCATGCCAGGTGGAGTTGGGGCCATGACCGAGGCGAAGATGGTGCAGCGGCGGGGCCAGAGCAGCGGGGGCGAATTCCAGTGGGCACGCTCTCGAGGCTGATGGGGGCGATGCAGTTCAGTTTGTGCTCGGCTTAGTTATTAATCATTGGATCACTCACACTCCCATGTCGAGCGTCCTGATGCTAGGTACGCACTGATTGCCCACACTGCCACCATGCCCAGCACCCGC